>JAVTVY010035875.1:0-139579 GCA_036873755.1 Hanleya hanleyi
CACCTAGACTCCAACATGTCCACCCCGTATGGCCCTATACACCCATAGCCATGCAGTATAGGCCTATGGGCTACCCAGGCCTTGGTGACTTTTTTCAAAAATTTCACCGATTCGCTCCGCAACACTTCCTATCGTGTTCTAAATGACGAGACGAGTAAAACGAGACCCCACACCCCTACCGCAAATGTATAGAAGTGGGTTTCCCAGTAGGATAAACATTGAACCTATACCCCAGTATGGGTCTATATGGGGCTCGGTGACTTTTTCAAAAATTTCACCGATTCGCACGGGGACACTTCCTATCATGTTCTAAATGACGAGACGAGTAAAACGAGACCCCACAACCCTACCGCAAATGTATAGAAGTACGTTTCCCAGGGGGACAAACATTGATCCTATACCCTCAGTATGGGACTATATGGGGTTCGGTGACTTTTTTCAAAAATTTCACCGATTCGCACGGGGACACTTCCTATCATGTTCTAAATGACGAGACGAGTAAAACGAGACCCCACAACCCTACCGCAAATGTATAGAAGTACGTTTCCCAGGGGGACAAACATTGATCCTATACCCTCAGTATGGGACTATATGGGGTTCGGTGACTTTTTTCAAAAGTTTCACCGATTCGCACGGGGACACTTCCTATCATGTTCTAAATGACGAGACGAGTAAAACGAGACCTCACAACCCTACCGCAAATGTATAGAAGTACGTTTCCCAGGATGGTCCTATACCTCCCATACCCCATATAGGCATTTTCCGTAATTTAGGATAAAGTCCGTATTCCGTATTTTTTCAGGAAAATTTTTACATACACCCACCCTGGAACTAGGGAAAGATAACTCTGTTGATAGACAAGCCCCGTTAAGCCCGGCGACCTATATACCCCTCATACCCCATATAGGCATTTTCCCAGGTTTTTCGATAAAGTCCGTGTTCCGTATTTTTTTTTTCAGGAAAAATTTTACATGCAGCCACCCAGCCATCAAATACCCCTTCACCTAGGATTCACGTTGATACCTCACTCGACCCCATTCGACCATTAGGGGCTCCCCTAGATGCCAAAACGTCTATTTTCATACCCTTGGGCCACCGCGCATGCGCAGAATGACCCTAATTCAACCCCACCCAGTCCATCAGATGCCCCTTCATGAATGCTTCACTTTGATACCTCACTCGATCCCATTGGACCATTAGGGGCTCCCCTAGCTCCAAAAAGGCTATTTTCATGCCCTTGGGCCACCGCGCATGCGCAGAAGGCCGATATGTCAACCCCACACCCAGTCCATCAGATGCCCCTTCACGAATGCTTCACTTTGATACCTCACTCGACCCCATTGGACCATTAGGGGCTCCCCTAGCTCCAAAACGTCTATTTCCATACCCTTGGGTCACCGCGCATGCGCAGAATGCCGATATTTCAACCCCACGCCCAGTCCATCAGATGCCCCTTCACGAATGCTTCACTTTGATACCTCATACGACTCCATTGGCCCATTAGGGACTCCCCTAGCTCCAAAACCGCTATTTCCATACCCTTGGGCCACCGCGCATGCGCAGAATGCCGATATTTCAACCCCACACCCAGCCCATCAGATGCCCCTTCACGAATGCTTCACATCGATACCTCACTCGACCCCATTGGTCCATTAGGGGCTTCCCTAGCTCCAAAACGTCTATTTCCATACCCTTGGGCCTCCGCGCATGCGCAGAATGCCGATAGTTCAACCCCGCGCCCAGCCCATCAGATGCCCCTTCACATATGCTTCACTTTGATACCTCACTCGACCCCATCGGTCAACTAGGGGCTCCCCTAGTTCCAAAAAGGCTATTTTCATACCCTTCGGCCACCGCGCATGCGCAGAATGACGATATTTCAACCCCACACCCAGCCCATCAAATGCCCCCTCCCCTAAGCTTCACTTTGATACCTCACTCGACCCCATCGGACCATTTTATCTAGGGACTACTTTTTCTCCGCGGAAGCTTTTTCCCGAGACCGAATCACCGCCAGACATGACTGCATCACCGCGGATGAATACATTCTTGCACTCACTCACACCGTATGGTGTGGTGGAGGTGGGTACAAAATGGCGGCCTGTGTGGTTGTGTGGTGGGAGGTGAGTATCCGCCATTTTGTACCCACCTCCACCACACATCACTCACGCATGCGCACCCCCCAATACCCCCCAAAACAGGTCGCTGTGACGTAAAAACAGGTTCTCGCGCATGCGCAGTGGGGGGCTGGGACGCTGAAAGACTCTTTGTATACTACTGAGCCGTATGTGGCTCTGTCAGTATGTCGGCACCTCTTCCCACTTCCCTTATATGTGTTGTAATTTTTACCTGTATATGGCGAGATTCTGCTGGTGGACGTTTCGTCCCCGAGGCCCGCCCCTTGTACAGACCTTTTGGTCTTTGATATATGTTGGCATTTGTGGGAAGTTGATGCTGGGTCGACATCGGGCCTTACAGACTAGTTTTTTGTCATCTGACGACGATACAGCTCACCAATTCACAGTGTACGAGTTGTCACAGCGATACAGCTCACCAATTACCAATATACGAGTTGTCAGAGCATTTCCATCATAGCTCTCTACATTTGTATCTAATACCGCTTATGCCGGTGCTAGGGGACGTGTGGTCATATCATCCAAGTTGCCACATGAACAGGTACAATAAAAGCGTACCTGAGATACAACACATATCACGAATCGTTAGATTCTTGGTATGTGCTTTAGAATAGGTTAACCAGAAGACTATACTGTGAAGTCATGTGACTGTCAGTATGTCGGCACCTCTTCCCACTTCCCTTATATGTGTTGTAATTTTTACCTGTATATGGCGAGATTCTGCTGGTGGACGTTTCGTCCCCGAGGCCCGCCCCCTGTACAGAACTTTTGGTCTTTGATATATGTTGGTATTTGTGGGAAGTTGATAAAATTTGTTATATTTGAATCTCTCAAATTTTCTGCAATGGCGGTCGACCATTTTTTTACTTTGTTTTGAGACGTGATGTGCCAAGTTGAGTTCTCTCGTAGTCCGATTCTTGGAATATTCTGACATCAGTAATCATACAGGAGGAGGGTAACTATATTAGCCACTCACATCAGTAATCATACAGGAGAAGGGTGACTATATTAGCCACTCACATCAGTAATCATACAGGAGGAGGGTGACTATATTAGCCACTCACATCAGTAATCATACAGGAGGAGGGTGACTATATTAGCCACTCACATCAGTAATCATACAGCAGGAGGGTGACTATATTAGCCACTCACATCAGTAATCATACAGGAGCAGGGTGACTATATTAGCCACTCACATCAGTAATCATACAGGAGGAGGGTGACTATATTAGCCACTTACATCAGTAATCATACAGGAGGAGGGTGACTATATTAGCCACTTACATCAGTAATCATACAGGAGGAGGGTGACTATATTAGCCACTCACATCAGCAATCATACAGGAGGAGGGTGACTATATTAGCCACTCACATCAGTAATCATACAGGAGGAGGGTGACTATATTAGCCACTCATCAGTCATACAGTGACTATATTAGCCACTCACATCAGTAATCATACAGGAGGAGGGTGACTATATTAGCCACTCACATCAGTAATCATACAGGAGGAGGGTGACTATATTAGCCACTCACATCAGTAATCATACAGGAGGAGGGTGACTATATTAGCCACTCACATCAGTAATCATACAGGAGGGGTGACTATATTAGGGTGACTATATTAGCCACTCACATCAGTAATCATACAGGAGGAGGGTGACTATATTAGCCACTCACAACAGTATTCATACAGGAGGAGGGTGACTATATTAGCCACTTACATCAGTAATCATACAGGAGGAGGGTGACTATATTAGCCACTTACATCAGTAATCATACAGGAGGAGGGTGACTATATTAGCCACTCACATCAGCAATCATACAGGAGGAGGGTGACTATATTAGCCACTCACATCAGTAATCATACAGGAGGAGGGTGACTATATTAGCCACTCACATCAGTAATCATACAGGAGGAGGGTGACTATATTAGCCACTCACATCAGTAATCATACAGGAGGAGGGTGACTATATTAGCCACTCACATCAGTAATCATACAGGAGGAGGGTGACTATATTAGCCACTCACATCAGTAATCATACAGGAGCAGGGTGACTATATTAGCCACTCACATCAGTAATCATACAGGAGGAGGGTGACTATATTAGCCACTTACATCAGTAATCATACAGGAGGAGGGTGACTATATTAGCCACTCACATCAGTAATCATACAGGAGGAGGGTGACTATATTAGCCACTCACATCAGTAATCATACAGGAGGAGGGTGACTATATTAGCCACTCACATCAGTAATCATACAGGAGGAGGGTGACTATATTAGCCACTCACATCAGTAATCATACAGGAGGAGGGTGACTATATTAGCCACTCACATCAGTAATCATACAGGAGGAGGGTGACTATATTAGCCACTCACATCAGTAATCATACAGGAGGAGGGTGACTATATTAGCCACTCACATCAGTAATCATACAGGAGGAGGGTGACTATATTAGCCACTCACATCAGTAATCATACAGGAGAGGGTGACTATATTAGCCACTCACATCAGTAATCATACAGGAGGAGGGTGACTATATTAGCCATTCACATCAGTAATCATACAGGAGGAGGGTGACTATATTAGCCACTCACATCAGTAATCATACAGGAGGAGGGTGACTATATTAGCCACTCACAACAGTATTCATACAGGAGGAGGGTGACTATATTAGCCACTTACATCAGTAATCATACAGGAGGAGGGTGACTATATTAGCCACTCACATCAGTAATCATACAGGAGGAGGGTGACTATATTAGCCACTCACATCAGTAATCATACAGGAGGAGGGTGACTATATTAGCCACTCACATCAGTAATCATACAGGAGGAGGGTGACTATATTAGCCACTCACAACAGTAATCATACAGGAGGAGGGTGACTATATTAGCCACTTACATCAGTAATCATACAGGAGGAGGGTGACTATATTAGCCACTCACATCAGTAATCATACAGGAGGAGGGTGACTATATTAGCCAAGTAAATCAGTGAATCTCAACACTTTCAGTAAATCTGAGTTATATATCATTCAGAAAATTAAAACAGTCGTTCATGGACAATACGATGACTGCTGGATACATCTGAAAAGGACGCAGAATGCTATGAATATATCTATCATATAATGGGGTGGAGTGTAGGCTTAATTGGTTGACGCATCGTGTACCGGACGAGCTCAATGGTATGGGCGGTCCTGTACATCCTGCGATCACATTGTGGATCTCGGTATGTATTGATTCTATTACATGCGTGAAGAGCTGGAAGCAAAAAAAAGTGCGCCGAAACAAGTTTTCTGTTTTTGTCGACTTTATCGTACGATATCTGTTCTTTCAATTGAATCATGTGATTGACATTCAAAAGAAACTCACAAGTTAAACATATTAGGTTTGTGATACGATGAATTCGCCCCAGAGATATCTTGACGACGCAAACAAAATTCTATCCCATATATCGCCGAATAATATACAATTCACAATATCTCATCTAAGCAAATGCAAACAGTCCATTTAATTGATCGAAAATGAATTCATCTACCCGAACACAGATGTATGGATATCCAAACACGGATAATAATCACCGCCAGTTTAATCCTCGAAATGAATACAATTACCAAAGCACCTGTTCTTTTAGCGTTATTGCTACTCTGATAATAACCGTAACACTTTTTGTGTATGTTTCCCTGCGATATAAGTGGAAATGGATTGGAAACTGTTAATGGAAATGGCTTGAACTATCCACCTAACACCCTAGTAGTACACGCTTGGGATTTATTTTTTCTATATTTATTTCTGCCAAGCAATCATGCAACTAGAACATTGCATTCTCCTATATAGATATTTCAGCATGAAGAAGTAATTGGGCGGAAAACTCGCCGTCTCGTGGCAAGGGAAGGTCTGCCAAGTGTAAATACACTTTACTCAACGTGCAATTAAAGACTGACTCCAAGCGAATCATGCCGCGGATAGCTAAATATGGAGATCGGACAAATCGGTCTACTGAGTTAACTTGCTTCCAAGCACATTGAGAATAATGCCTTTACCATAGCTATTCCATTTTGAACCTAATCAGACACACATCATGATCCACACTGAGATATCTTCTGTAGCACGTCAGCTGGTAAGTTCGACATGAATTGGCCAGTCGTGGATCATTGCAACTACTCTATGTCCATAATTGTTCTATCAAACTATTAGATAACCAGAGAATAAGATATACTGGTGAGCAATAGATATCTACTCGGAAGACTGAAGCGGTCAACAGGTTCAGTGTTGTAGGGAAGACAGACAAATGTTCCTTTATCAGAAGACACCTGAATGAGATCCGCATAAAGTATAGTTAACACATATTACTCATGCTTTGTTATGATTCCCCGAGTCATCGGATAACTGGTACTAGATACAAGCAATATCGCACAGCGTCGGGCATGGACACTCACATGAACGATCCTCCTCACTTCGTCGGTATCTGTATATAAACAGTTGATATTTGTTGGCAAATTCCAAATTAGAGCGAATGCAGTTATTGCACAAGATCGAAATCTGTAACTGTATGAGGCGAGAAATGGCTTCATTGTCCATGTGACGCTGCCCTGGTGTTAGACAACGAATCATTTTTCACCGTGACGCTGGCGAGGTTCAATACTTTTACAGACGATATATTATGTTTACTATTGCTCCGTAGACACTACTTATGTCCAAACTGACCATTAACATACACCGTGCGCTTGATAATGTACAACGTTTGGACGTTAACTGCGTCTTCTTCTTCTGAGGAAGTTTTGAACAATAGTGGTCGAAATGTCACCTCTTTTTTATATGTGCAAGTTGCGTCTTAACACGTCCGTATTTCTCTTTTTTTTGTTTATGTAAATTTCAACTCTTCACATGACTATAGTTAAAATGTAGTTTGTCAAAAATGCGTCATCATATTCTATGTTTTTCATAATTGGACAAAATTGCAAAACTTGCATATGGGATTACGCTCGTTGTCTTTTGGAGTGTCTAGCTCATCTTCCATTTATTATTTCTAAATGTAGTTTTGTTATCTAGATTTAGATCCCGTATTACAAATGAAACAGGTCTTGATGCTGAAGGTCACATACCGTAAAGATATATATCCACATGGGATTTCTCGACTCTATACTACAATCGCTCATCAGTACCTTATTGACCGTCTAAGTTCATTAATAGCATCTGTGTTCAAGAAAACTGATCGCAGATATATTAATGTCAGAAACCAAAAAGCATTCTGCAGCTCTACTACATACAAGGGATATCATTCATGAGATGTTTCTTTGTTTATAGAGTTGCTTGAATTTCTTATTAAAAATATCTATGTGAAATTCGGCTACACAATATATCAAGAGCATATTGGTATTCCAAAGGGTACTAATTGTGCATCCCTGTTGGCTGACCTATATCTGTTCTCTTAAGAATATGTCTATATACAGGCGTTTTGAAACCCGATCAATTCAAAGCCCGTTCCTTACCATTCATCAAACGATATATAGACGATCTTCTCGCTGTGAATAATCGCTACATAAATGACAAAATGAAGGATATATATCCGCCTTCACTGGATTTGAAGGAAACTATTGATAGCCCTACCGGCACATCATATTTACACCTATATCTCCATAGAAATGAAGCGGACCTTCCGTCTCGTCGACTTAATGACAAAAAAGATGATTACAATTTCGACAGCGTAAACGATCCCTTCCTGGACAGTAATATTCCAGAGGGACCTGCATATAGCGTATAAATATCTCGCCCAGTAGCATTTACTAGATCTTGTGTTAAATGTGAGAATTTTATTCAATGTCACAAAACATTTTTGCAGAAACTTACAAAACAGGGCTATACCACCAAGCTCCTCCACTCAAAGTTTCTGCACATCCTACGATCACATTGTGGATCTCGGTATGTACTGATTCTATGACATGCAAAAAAAGTGCACTGAAACAAGAGTTTTCTCTTTTTTTTGTCGACTTTATCGGACGATATCTGTTCTGTCAATTGAATCATGTGATTGGCATTCAAAAGAAACTCACAAGTTAAACATATTAGGTTTGTGATACGATAAATTCGTCCTAGAGATATCTTGACGGCGCAAACAAAATTCTACCCCACATATCTGCCGAATAATATACAATTCGCAATATCTCATCTATTCAAACATTCCATTTAATTGATCGAAAATGAATTCACTTACCCGAACACAGATGTATGGATATCCAAACACGGAAAATAATCAACGCAGATTAATCCTCAAAATGAATACAATTACCAAAGCACCTGTTCTTTAGCGTTATTGCTACTCTGATAATAATCGTGCCACTTTTTGTGTATGTTTCCCTGTGATATAAGTGAAATGGATTGGAAATTGGCTTGAACTATCCACCCAACACCCTAGTAGTACACGCTTGGGATTTATTTTTTCTATATTTATTTCTGCCAAGCAATAATGCAACTAGAACATTGCATTCTCCTATATAGATATTTCAGCATGAAGAAGTAATTGTGCGGAAAACTCGTCGCATAGTGGTAAGGGAAGGTCTGCCTGCCAATTGTAAATACACTTTTACTCAACGTGCAATTAAAGACTGACTCCTAGCGAATCATACCGCGGATAGCTCAAAATGGAGCGATCGTGCAAATCGGTCAAATAAGTTAACTTGCTTCCAAGCACATTGAGAATAATGCTTTTACCATAGCTATTCCATGTTGAACTTAATCAGACACACATCATGATCCGCGCTGAGATATCTTCTGTATCACGTCAATTGGCAAGTTCGACATGAATTGACCAGTCTTGGGTCATTGCCACTACTCTGTGACGATAGTCCCTGGACCTTCAAACTATTAGATAACTAGGGAATAAGATAAACTGGTGAGCATTAGCTACCTACTCGGAAGACAGAGGCGGTCAACAGTTTCAATGTTGTATCAGAAGACGCCTGAATGAGATCTGAATAAAATATAGTGAACACATATTGGTGATGCTTTGTTATGATTCCCCTAGTCGTCGGGTAACAGATACTGGATGCAAACAATATCGCACAGCGGCGTGCACGAAGCCTCGCATGAACGGTCATCCTGACTTTGTCGGTATCTGTATATAAACAGCTGATATTTGTAGGCAAATTCCACAATCTTGGAACGAAAGCAGTTGTTGCACAAGATCGAAATCTGTAACTGTATGAGGCGAGAAATGACTTCATTGTTCATGTGACGTTACACTGAGATTAGACAACAGACCATTTGTTCACACTGGCGATGTTCAATACTTTTACAGACGATAACTTCTGTTTTGCTTTGTAGACTCTACTTATGTCCAAACTGGTCAATATTAAACATACACCGTGCGTTTGATAATGTACAACATTTGGCCGTTAACTGCCTCTTGAAATGTCACATGTTTTTTTTCATATGTGCAAGTTGCGCCTTAATAGTCCGTATTTCTTTCTCTCTTTTTTTTCTTCTTTTTTTTATAAATTTCAGCACTTCACACGACTCACGTTGCAGCGCAGTTTGTCAAAAATGCGTCAACATATTACATGTTTAATTAGACAAAATTGCAAAACTTGATCAGATAAAATGTGTGCGTGGCATATTCGTATGCAGGACCGTGAACGTATTTCAGGCATTTGCATACATGTATGGGATTACGCTCGGGATCATTTGGAGTGTCTAGATCATCTACCATTTATTATTTCTAAATGTAGTTTTGCTATCCAGAGTTAGATACCGTATTAAAAATGAAACAGGTCTTTGGATTGTAAACTCGATTGTAATTGTTACGGTTCTTTTCATTATTATCCTTCATGAAATATTTGAAAATAGTTTCTAATTTCCTCTTCGCGCCTTGAAAAAATGCTTTCCCGTAGCGGCACGCTAAATGGGTACAATACAATTTTGGAACAGATACTGATTTGTTATTGGGGCAGTAACAATAGAGACCTACACGTAATATACGAATAAATGCCCAATGGTTGGTCCAGGGTTTACAAACAAAAGTAACAGTTGAGACGATACATCTCGAGAGCTAATTTTCAACGTTATGACAATAACATTCAATATTGTGTGTTAATGTCCAATTTTGGATATTAGCCCGCACTCGGTGCGTGTTAACGCCAAATTTGGAGATTAAGGAGAGTTTGGACATTAGTAGCGTCTACAGCGTATTTAACTTCGCGCAGTAACACTATTTTGAAAGCCATTATAAGACATATCTTGTTATATCCCTCGGCTATCAGGAAGAACGTCCCTAGATGATGATTGTCCGAGTTTTTATAATTACAGCTGCTATCTATCTATCAATCGTGTTATCCGGTGACCAACATGATTTCATTGAATTATGTTTGAAATGGCACGGTCCATATGTCGAGCTTCAGAGATTATCGAGTCAGACGGAACGTTTGATTCTAAGAACAAACATGCCTATCACTCTGACTTATCCTTCCTCCGTCCCCTGTCAATATGTCTAGAGCATGCAAATTTGCTTTTCGAATTTCAAATTCACGGTCCGAGGATTCAGTCTGCCGGTCATGAAGACATAATCGAGTAATTGTCTACAATTGCGTGATCACATCATTTGGCACTGCAGCAAAACGCTGGAGCAATCGCTGGGCATGGTGTGGTTGGCAAGTACAGTCAGTAATAAAGTTTATCAGATTTAATTATAAGGAAAACACACTGAATAGGAAACAAATGTGGTCGCGCTGTGCAAACACTTTTGCGCTAACTTTCGTAACTTGAGGCTAACTCCGCTTAACCAGATTCTAGGGGCGTATGAATATCATGTAATAAAATAACGCCATGATGTTCTTATGAACAGGCATTGGCGATTAGTAGCACGTAATTAGTTATGGTTGACGATTGGCCATGGAAAATCGGAACTGTCACCCGCATTTACTAAAGTGTAGGTAAAATTTGACTTTCGTTAGCCAGAAATCGTCTGTGAAGAATTCTACGCCTATAATCAAAATACCAAGGTCATAAGACAAAGTTAGCACCAAACTCTTAAGCAGGCATAACATATAGGTATAAAAATAATGGTCTGATGATGATGGTATAAGACAAATTACAAGTCTTCTCGACTTTCTACATCATTATGTTCCGACTGCAGTTTCGAAATCTATCTTCTCTGCAAGGAGTATTGTATAGAAATAAAAATGGAATTGTATATATGTTCAAGGAATATTGAACAGAAGAGTACATATTGAAATTGCGAGAAAATGTCAGAGGTGAAGAAAAAAGTTTGAAAGAAGTTAAAACTGTCAACACAACCATTGTACTGATGCACATTTCAGCTTTACCACGCTTTTTTCGAAGAGCATACATGTTTCATACAGTAGTGCAGAATATATAGGCCATACTTTTGACATCCCAATCCGTAAGCATCGTATCCGGGTGAAGTTTCTTCAATATTTTGTTATGATATTTCGAAATCAATAATCAAAGGAAACTAGGCAACATCTCAACTACAAACTCCTGGCATCAGATAATCGACTGGCAGCTAGATTCAACAAGCATAATCCCAAGTTAGCAGCATTGGTTGACTATCCGTTAAGCCTCGGCATTAAGCTTGTAAATCAAATATAAACGTAGAGAAGTTATATATGTATATATATATACATATTCTCTCGATTCGCTTATCCGTACACGATCCGTTCGTGATCGTGATTCGCCGATCACGAGGGAATTGGGGTTATGGTCAAGGTGCTAGAGTATCGTGGGGCGGAGTAGGCCTAATATATGGCACACGTGTTGTCGTCGTAGGCCACTAGATCCGCGAGTGAGTAGTAGGGTTTAACGTCGTTTTCAACCTTGTTTCAGTCATATCACGACGGTGCCTACATGTGCCAGAAGAAGAGAGTGCTCACAGTTCCCATTACCATGAGCACTGATCAGCCCAGCCAGTGCAGCACTCGGTCACCCATCCAAGTATTGACCGAGTTTAACGTTCCTTAATTTCGGTCATCTGACGAGAACCGGTGTGTCCAACGCTATAGGCCGTACCCTAGATCCGCGAACTGGGAACTACATTTGATATTCAATTCGGATTTTTGGATGGAAAACCTATATTACTATACGGTACTGTATAAATGCATAAGATATCCGGCTAATATACATGATTCATAGTCACCTACAGGCCGAACTATAGCGTATGTTGGAAATGTATATATCCATTTAAATAAACCTTCTAAAGCATGCAGCAGCTGATGTGATTTTCGAATGAATTTCCAAGTTGTTTACTTCAGTGCTGTGTGCCAGTCGTGTTTTTATTGTAACCGTTCATATGTACATTGTGCAGATATTGTGTTACACGATGTCCATGCAGATCCCAGCTTCCGGGTTAAGCGGTATTAAACACAAGTTACGAAATGTGCCGCCAACTATCGTTCACTCTACGATCACACTCATTGTGTGATATTTATCACCAAATTCGGCAAAAATTGAATGGAGGCGTTAAATTTGGAAAAAAATTGAATGGAGGCATTAAATTTGGAAAAAATTGAATGGAGGCGTTTTCTCAACTCAGATTATATTCGTCACCTTTTACTCAGGTCTGTCAAACTTGGCGAGATATATATATATATATATAAGCCATACGGGCCCATCCGTATGTTGTGGGGTCGACGTGAGATAAAGCTTTATAGATATATTGTAAGAGGTAATTTATTTTAAATCAAGTGTTTGTGGATATATATCCCTCACGGCGTGATCTATATAGGGATTATCTAAAACAGCTTATCGTAGATATCGGTTGGTCTAATACTGATGGTTCCTCATAGTGCCTCAAACAGGACTCCGTTGTAGTTATAATAATATAGTATCGGTCAACCACGATCAGCCACGATGAATATACTAGCATATGTCATCTTCCCAACAGTTGTCGAGAGAATTCTAACTCGACAAACTGCTTGCTTGATTACCTGCATTTTTGTTATTGTACACTCATTTTGTTTCCGGCGTTCAACTTAATAATCGCTCGTTAGCTCCATTAAATCGCACTGTGGAGTGAAGAATGTCGTCACCTGGAGGGTAATGACTGGCATGGACAGATTCTTGGGCACCTAAGTTACAGAACACAGCAGATTCCTGTGTACATTAACTGCATTTTGGTGCTCACGGGGAAGATAAATTTTCCATTAAAATAGGAAAAAGGTTAATATCTTCTCCTCCGAATGCTGTTTGGGTTTCGAAATTCCACAGGGGAGATACGTTTAGTTGCCGTTCCATTTAATTGGGAATTTTAGCTTCTTTTTTCTAATTTTAAAGCCGATGTCTGTTATCAAACTTTTGGGTATGTAGAAACATAACCGTTTTTAGATAGCTAAAATTTATTCCTAATCTTATTGGATGCAAAAGATCGATATCTGGGCCATTTATCCGAATAGCTGCTTGCGTCAAATTCCATTCTCCAGAGCGTTGTTGATTTACGGAAATATTAAAACGCCAAAAGCGTTTTCCAGCAGCAAGATCGATTTTCGGACACAGGCTGTCAAAGGAACTAAATAGCTCATTGAACCCACAAACCTTCAAAACTTACAATAAACCTAAGATTTTATGGGATACTTTTTCCCAACTCAAGCTGAGTTCGCCTTCCAATAGTTTGAATGCAACACATCACAGACGCAGAAATACCAGACAGAAATGATTCAAGCTGAACCATACCAAGCAACACAAAATATAACTATTGTTTTTAATTGATCTATCAAAGATAAGGTTGTATTTAACACTGGATGTCGTTTAATGCATGTACAACCTAAATTGCCGTTAGTTTTTTCCGATTATTTTTGTATATCTATCCTAGTTGTGTGCTTCAGTAATAATCAACTATCTTGCTTTTCGGTAGTCTTCGACCATATGGTGAGTTCCAGCGATAATAACTTTTATCCAACGAATTGGAACGTTCATATCGATTTGACGTGTCTAACATGATTTCAAACGGCGAATACCTCGAACGACCCGAAAGAAGCCTTGTTACCTGATTACTATTTGATCCGAATAGTTAGTTATCGCTGTTTAAATGACTCCATTAGCTGAAGATTTAATATGCAGACATCTATATCTGGTCCTGTAATCATGGCAAATCTCGCACCTAGGTACCTAATATGCAGCATAGTTGCATTCACCGATATGTAATATTCCTCCATTCGCTTGAGTGCACTCGAATGTTCAATACATGTATTAGGAATGATACATACTGTCATCCTGTTTCTAGAGACTGACTGATAAAACATATAACCTACATGTATTCTCAATAATGGAATGACAATATGGGTGGAACCCCAGCTCAGCTATGACTCCGTCACTCTGTCAGATTGTTCCCTCGACAATCTGCATTTATCCACTAGTCATTCTAACATAAACCCTAAGGATCTCAAGTATGAGAGTTCACTTTTCATGCTTCCTACATTTCTACATGATAATCATACGATCAGAGAGATGAACCGCTTTGGCCAAATTTCTCCAATTGTGGCTTGCAGTTATCTCCCACTGATCATATTAGAGGCCGATACGAAGATTAATAATGTAGAAAGAATGAAAGAAAATTTGCAAAATTTCCGATTTAACTTTTCTTCACAAATTTCGATTTGGACGGAGAAAATTTCACTGTTCTCATAGTATAATTATATAATTTGTATGTAACAAATATGAAAGAAATCCGTTAAACCACTAAAATACTGAAGATCTAAATAACAACGGACAGCCCTTACTGTCCAGAAGTGCCACACTTCGTGTGAAGTGTGCCTAGAAGTGCCTCTGAAGAGTATACTGAAAAGGCACTTCAACAACAGAGAAAAATACTGGCACACTTCAAAGATACTTCATTAGAATAAGGCAGTAGCCAAGGGACTCCTCAAAGACACTTCATGGACTTTGTCAATTTCATAACAAAAAACGAGGGACTTCAGAGACACTTCTGAGACTTAGTTATTGTTCGGCATAATCCAAGGTACTCCTCAAAGATACTTCTTGGACTTCGTCAGTTTTATAGCATAACTTGGGGGACTTCCCCTTACAAAAAATATCTTATAGGATCCTATAAGATTTTGAAAAATCCTATAAGATTCTATAAAAACTTATAAGATTTTAAAATATCATAAGAGTCTGAAAAATCCTATAAGATTCTGAAAAATCCTATAAGATTCTGAAAAATCCTATAAGATTCAACCCAATAGGATTTCTAGATTATTGAAATTTTCCCACAAACTGTTACAGTAACATAACATTATAAATTAGGACTACATGTATACAAGTTTCAATGATATTAATTAGCTCTGGGAATATCCCAGCTTAAAGTTGGCTGATTTGATTTCACTCTCATTTCAATGAAACCACTAAACATCAGATTTGTACTTCACAGTTCAAGATAGCTGCAACTGTGTAAAATATTCACATGTGGTTACTGACATATTACTCAGAATTGTGAACACTTTTTTGGATCTTTTAAAGTGATCAGTACCATGGGTTTCTATTTGAATAAAATAAAGATATTAATAATATCAATCTCTCACATATTAGTGTTATCAAAATAGTATCTTATTAGATAAGAAATCTTGTTGAATTCAGATTATATATGGTAATCATTCCAAATCCATGATTTTATAGTAAAATTGGACAAAATGGGAAATTATTTTTTGAAAAATCAGTTCTAACATGTCAGCAACAAAAAATGCCCATTAAAGAATACTTTATATTATCCGCTTCATTATTATCACTAAATATAGTATATATATAATTTCTGTTTCTGATAGTCTTTTTCTTAACTGTCTCGTCAAAATGGGTGGAGTTATCTGCCCTTGAAAGTTTAATTGAACACCAGGGGCGCCACCAGTCGACAACAAACAAAATGGCTGACCTCTCCAACTGCAAAAATCAGATGGATTTGTTCATGTTAAGCTAGAACTATGGAGGTTTGAAGAACTGTATTGCAGATGGTGATAAGTGCAGCTATTGATATGGTAAGTAAATTATAAATATATCTATAATTTTTCTGCCTTTCATAACTTAATAAGCAAAGAACTGAGCTGAACAGTGATGTAGACCTGGCAGTATCAGCTATTATTATCAACAAATTTCCCTTGACATATACTTGGCATATTAAAAAAATGATATTGGCCTCAATAAATATTGCTATATGGACTGCAGGTTGCAATAATATACTTCACCTTATAATTGCAGTCAAATTTAACGGGTCATATAGCATGGCGAAATATCCATATGTCTGTCTCAATATCACTTTCAGATCTACCCAGGTTCTTCAAGGCAGTGTGGATTGCCATTGTTATGATTGTCAGCCTGGAAACCCCAAGCTCATATGAAGATTGGCATGCACCCCTGGAGGAAAGCCCCTGAGGGTGAGATATTTTTATCACAAAACTGCTTGTATAATTCCTGTTCATGTCAAAACAGGTGGATTTAACTGGTTGGGGGGATGGTAGCTCTAAATAAATTATCTTGTTGTTTTGAACTGTTTATTGATTATAAAATTCATGGAATTTTGTTCCTCGCAGAAGATTGCAGAATATTTCCATACCAGATTTTTGACAAAATGGTAAAGAAATATGTTTTAAAATATATTGATAATAAAATGTTAGCATAACCTATTTTTAGCTGTAATCAGAAAAAGTATAATCAATTATGATTAGACTTTTCATCATTATAACATGCTATATTTTCCTTGTCTATTGATTGCACTATTCATATACCAAAGCTAAGGATCTTCACACACTTCAATTGTACATTTTTACCCACATCTTGAGAAATGAGAACATTTCATTTCATAGATTTATTTCATTTATAAAATTTAAGAATACAATTTGTAGTTAATAAGCATTTATTTGTTATTTAAAACCCTGTATGGAGATTTAGTTGACCCAGAAATTAACAAAGACAAATTATAAAAATTCACATGATTGTTTCTCTTCAATTCTAATGGCTTCTTACATTGTATATACTTTCATATTCCAGAATACAGCTGCTACAAGGAACTCGGCTCACTTCAAGCAGCCACTCGACTGACGGGAAATATAATAGCACACCTAGGTATGGTTGATTTGTTCATAGTGTATATTGGTTAGAACGTCACACAAACTGTTTATCTCCCTTGTTGTAGATCATGGAGTACTAAAGAAAGGATAATAGACATCTTCATCAATCTTTTGTAAATCGTACGGATGTGTTCCATTCTTCACCCTTTATGGTAGTCAACCTATTCAATCATCCTGAGTGTATTAAAAGAAAAACAACTGGATTGCATGGCATATGGAACCATATATACAACTGATCAGGTTTTAATTATATGCATGTATTTATCGCCACAGGCCAAGAAGTTCACAATTCAGACTGGTGGGTTTCAGCAAAGGTTGGATTATGTCCAAGTGGACCTCAGGGCAATTAAAGCAAACTATCCTTCGAAAGATCTGTTGCTTCAAGTTCAAGTTGGACAAGAACACGGTCACTCTTGAATAATAATACTAATACTGCAATAAATTCTCATACCAAAGACTGCATGTAAATACATACATATATAGTACTGTGCTGTATTTTGTCTCAAGGATTTGTGCTAGCGGTTATATAAACTACACGTTTCTTGTTAAGAAGCATCAGGTTTATTGTAAATATTTTATGATGTACTGTTTTGTCTCACTCTGTGTTTTCTCCAAATAAAACGTTCTGCGCTCAACTATATGTTTGTATCTTCTTTTCCGGGAAAGTAAATATCTCGCGGCTACATACCTTACATTACACGGATTTTTTATGATACTAATAAGGTACTTCAAAAGCACTTCAGAAGTGCATATGAAAGGTATCCTTCTGTAGAAGAGTGGATGAAGTGCCTTGCCATATAAGGACATTGAAGTGCCTCAAATATTCTAATTAGGTACTTCAAGAGCACTTCAGAAGTGCCTATGAAGGTTACCCTTCTGTGGAAATGTCGATGAAGTGCCTTTGCAGTACTTAATTAACATATTTGAGGTACACTTCGAAAGTACTTCCAAGTGACTTCATTGTGACTTCAATGCCCTTATATGGCATTGCTACAAAACAATACCCACACTGCAAGCACACTTCTGACTCTGAGCCTTGCACTTCAAGGTTAAAATATGGCCACACTTTAAAGTTATTTCAAAGTTACTTCAAAGAAACTTCTGGACAGTAAGGGAGGGCCTGATCCAGGCTGTTATGGCGCCAAATGAAAAAAGGGGGGGAAAACGTGTTGTTTCTTTGTGTTTTTTTTATAGCAAATTCCCTCTCTGAACAGGCTGCAACCTATACTATTGCAAGTACTATTGCCACATATTAAGTTATCAGGCTGTATTTAGACCATTTAATACTCCCACAGCTTCCCTGGGCTTCGACAGTCCCACATCGCGGCCTATTTAACTGTAACTTATCACACCCTGCGTCATGTAAGGGTGCCCAAACTAAAAGTCTAGATCAGGCCCTGACGGATATATGGAAAAGAACGGGAGAATGTCTATTCCAATGGGATTCTCCGGGGGAAAGCTCACGAAACCCAAATATGTGGATATATCTGGATCAGACGGACCGTAATTCTGAGTGTTTTGCGATGTCAATGCTGTCATATATAGGAATGAAATATTTCACTAATGAAACTAAATTAGAAACTTAAACAACTTGCAGACTTCGATTTGTGATAGAATCGTCCAAAAGTAAAGTGTCTATGGAATGCATACTATTGAATATTCTGTTATGCATGTCAGATCTGCGTTTCAGGAGTATGAAACATCCTTCATGCTGACCTTTAAAACTGAAATAGGTAACCAATCCAATGGTATATAGCGCTGTGTGTTCATACAATAACTAGGGGAAAATAGATGTGAAAGAATATATTGCACATTCTGCAGTGAAGAATAATTTCCTGCCATGGTAGTTGGTGGGTATGATAGTACAACTATCTGATTTCTAGGAGACTACGTGTTCCTACTATCGTACTTACCTTTCTTTCTCTGTGCTAGATAACACAAACGTGTGTCTCCAACTTCATCGTACTTGCCCGAAATATTCCCTTTCCAATCTCACTGATGATAACAACAACGTACTGCTTATGTGCAAACGAAAGGGGAATACTGTACTCCGTTAAAGCGATACCCCAAAGATTTCCTCGCTGTCACAGAAAGCACCATTATCCATAGTCAGATGTGTTAGAATATGCGATCCCTGGATAAGCATCTAGGTATATGATCGGTTTTCACTTTGCGGACAGACAGTTCAATATATTTCAGCGCGAGCTGGATTCCCTCTTTATCCGCTGTCAGTCCTTAGAGATTTCTTCTCTCCGTCCGCTTGTATCCATATCTGAGAAGAGAAGTAGTTCTACCCTTGTTCGTATTTCGGGTTAATCACAGGGGTTTTACTTGTCCAAATGTAGCCATATGTGATGCATTAACTTTCGCCAATGATGGTATCAAGAAGCCAGAATTCTCTTTTGGGATGCTACATTAAATTTTGCATTAGCATTCCGATAGGAATTTCCTTTATAACAGATTCTTGCTGTTATCGTAAAGGTCAGCACGTTGTTAAAATAATTTCATACCTAAAATGACACTTCTGCGCCTGAATGTTGGTTCGAAATTGTCTAAAGGCATCACCGGCTTGTACGCCACGTCAATGCTTTAGGTCTACCGACCCTACAGCTAGTCAATTTGAATCGACGCTGGTACAACAGCGAGTTTTTGCAGAATTTTGCAATTAAACTGAAGATATTTGAAGGCAAAGTAATGGAATTCAACAAGAAACATGGAAGTCGAAAGCAATCCATTGCAGTCATAAATACGAAAATCTGGTAAATTCCATTGGAGCCCGTCTCTCGAAAGAAGTAGCGACATTTCTGATTGAATCGATACTGATAAATTCACGCACACTTTATCTCGGAAATACTCCAATTATATCGTCAACCCCTGGAATTGTTGGGATGCACCTAATCAAATGTAAATGAGATACATTTGTCTTCTGCACCGTGCTGAATGAAACAATAAGATTAGAGTAGGCGCTTGACATTACTTCGGATATATAGGCCAACAAGGAACATCTTTTAAATGGGCAACAGTGAAGAAAACTATGGATACTCTCACATTCACCATATGTACTCTCACATTAACATTATGTACTCTCGCATTCACTATAAGTACTCTCACGTTCACTATAGTTACCCTCACATTCACTATACATACTCTCACATTCACTATATGTACTCTCACATTAGGTATAGGTACTCTCACATTCACTATACATACTCTCACATTCACTATATGTACTCTCACATTAAGTATAGGTACTCTCACAGTAAGTATATGTACTCACACATCAAGTATAGATACTCACACATCAAGTATAGGTACTCTCACATTAAGTATATGTACTCTCACATTAAGTATATGTACTCTCACATTAAGTATATGTACTCACACATCAAGTATATGTACTCACACATCAAGTATAGGTACGCTCACATTCACTATATGTACTCTCACATTAACATTATGTACTCTCACATTCACTATATGTACTCTCATATTAGGTATAGGTACTCTCACATTCACTATACATACTCTCACATTATGTACTCTCGCAGTCACTATATGTACTCTCACGTTCACTATAGTTACCCTCACATTCACTATACATACTCTCACATTAAGTATATGTACTCTCACATTAAGTATACGTACTCTCACATTAAGTATATGTACTCTCACATTAAGTATAGGTACTCTCACAGTAAGTATATGTACTCACACATCAAGTATAGGTACTCACACATCAAGTATAGGTACTCGCACATTAAGTATATGTACTCTCACATTAAGTATATGTACTCTCACATTAAGTATATGTACGCACACATCAAGTATATGTACTCTCACATTAAGTATATGTACTCACACATCAAGTATATGTACTCTCACAGTAAGTATATGTACTCACACATCAGGTATAGGTACTCACACATCAAGTATAGGTACTCTCACATTAAGTATATGTACTCTCACATTAAGTATATGTACTCTCACATTAAGTATATGTACTCACACATCAAGTATATGTACTCACACATCAAGTATAGGTACGCTCACATTCACTATATGTACTCTCACATTAACATTATGTACTCTCACATTCACTATATGTACTCTCATATTAGGTATAGGTACTCTCACATTCACTATACATACTCTCACATTATGTACTCTCGCAGTCACTATATGTACTCTCACGTTCACTATAGTTACCCTCACATTCACTATACATACTCTCACATTAAGTATATGTACTCTCACATTAAGTATACGTACTCTCACATTAAGTATATGTACTCTCACATTAAGTATAGGTACTCTCACAGTAAGTATATGTACTCACACATCAAGTATAGGTACTCACACATCAAGTATAGGTACTCGCACATTAAGTATATGTACTCTCACATTAAGTATATGTACTCTCACATTAAGTATATGTACGCACACATCAAGTATATGTACTCTCACATTAAGTATATGTACTCACACATCAAGTATATGTACTCTCACAGTAAGTATATGTACTCACACATCAGGTATAGGTACTCACACATCAAGTATAGGTACTCTCACATTAAGTATATGTACTCTCACATTAAGTATATGTACTCTCACATTAAGTATATGTACTCACACATCAAGTATATGTACTCTCACATTAAGTATATGTACTCACACATCAAGTATATGTACTCTCACATTAAATATATGTACTCTCACATTAAGTATATGTACTCACACATCAAGTATAGGTACTCTCACATTCACTATATGTACTGTCACATTAGGTATAGGTACTCTCACATTCACTATACACACTCTCACATTCACTATATGTACTCTCACATTAAGTATATGTACACTCACATTAAGTATATGTACACTCACATTAAGTATATGTACTCTCACATTAACTATATGTACACTCACATTAAGTATATGTACACTCACGTTCACTATATGTACCCTCACATTACCTATGGGTACTATCACATTGCTCACTGGGCGTCATGACATTTTGTAACTCTAAAAATATAAGACAACAATGAGAAGTTGACAGGTCTGCCAAGAGGAAGGTTACGATCGGCGTCGCATTTTTCATCAACATTCCCTATATTGTGTTCTTCATTTTGATAAGCTCTTTGAGATTACATTCAAACTGATAGGCATACTTGCAGAAGCAGACCTATAATTAATCGGACGTGTGGGTCTCATTTGCTGTTCTATTAACTTGAGAGCTTATACTTTTGTGAAATATAATGGAACACTGTCAAGCCTTCAAGCGATTAAGAATGGAACTTCAACTCATCCCACCATCTTGAGCATTCTACATTTCTATGATCATAGATTTCATCAACAGATTGATGTTGTTTTATTGGTTGCCTAGCCACGCTTGCATCAAAGGAAATACTGAAGCTGATGAAATGGCTAAGCCAGCCCTAGATAATCAGGTTGATCCTGTTGGAATCCCATATAGCGATTTCAGATTCTCTATCTGTGCTTATGTGAGAAAGCAGTTTCAACCTGTATGGGATGCTGTGGATAGTAACAAAATTCATTACTTTCATTCAGGATAAGCTCATCTGAGCAGCCAGAAACGATTCCACCAATCCATGATCAGGCTATGTATAATCGACTACACACGATTAACCAGCTCCAAGAACAGACTAGAAAAATTAGCAGCATAACATAATTGTGTAGTTTTAACGAATTTTCAGTTGTAATTCTTCTCCGTTCTTTTTTGGAAATCTGAAACAACCAGTCGGCTTCGCAATGTAGAGCCGAATTTGATGGCTGCTGTCGAAAGAAGATGTTATCCTGACATAGAAGATTATTCGTTGCAATACTACACACAAGGTAGCGTATCCATTTCCAATAGGTTGTACATTTTGTACCTCTAGTTCAGTTCAGGTCAGTTTAGTTTTGTATTCACCTATATAATTCAAAGGTACAGAATTGAGTAAAACATTCGACGAGAATAAAGCCCCTATAGTGTTGCACTCGCTTCAAACTTTCAGGTTTTCAGATTTAGACTAGACTAACGAAGATTATGGGTTCGAAAAAATATAATAGAAAATAGAGCGCGACAAAAGGTTAATATGAGGGACGATAATGTTATAAGATATTCTAGTTATTTTGGTTCAAAATAGGACAGTAATGTCACGCACACTGTGTCAGTTTGGGAAGACGTTTCAGTGTTGTATACTTTTTAGTGTGAAAAGAAAACGCAAAACATCTCACAGAAAACGACACACATAAATTAAATACACATATTAGAGATACGGTAAAACGTGTTGAAAGATTGTCAGCTGAATGGTTGCGACACTGTAGTTCGTCATACCGGTATCATCTTGAGCCCATTTGTACCGTACCTTAATCTGAAATGGCGGCCATGACGATGTCCGTGAAACTGTACGTTTTGGCTGTCTTTCTGCCTTTTTCGCCGTGGTAGTCTTATTTTACATCAAATAATTATTTTCTAATTTATTTTTCAATGTTTGCGGAGAGATTCACATCAATGAAATAAACCAGAAAATCGAATTGAAAAATCGGACAAAATATTGTATATACTAGTGATAAAATCCGGATCGATCAGGCCATGTTAAATTAAACCGATCTGAAAAGGACCTAAATTGTTTAATTGAAATTACCCAACAGTCGAGTAATTCTATCGTGGTTGGAATTTGCGATTTTAAAGGAAGGAAATGATCAATGTAGATAAATGGCGGTTACCCAAGTATTAATCAGCAGGGCAGTTCTTCCTATCAGAGATTGAGGAGACAGCAATTCCATCACTCTGTAATATTGGCCGTGAATGAACAAATATCGAAACTCTCACGAAATGGCTCAGCCATTTATCTCCAAGGCCAATTCACTCCCACGGCGTTGATTATCGCAGCCATAATTTTGTTGACGCAAATATCGTGAGATCTCCAGCTCCCTCCAAGGAATTGTTATGACTGTATTATAGACAAAAGTAGATGATAACTCAATTACTCGTAAGCAAACTGATCAGCCTAGCGCACGGAACATACAAACGTATCAAAAGCCGACTTTGAGATTTTCAACTAGGTGCAAAGAAAGTCATTGATGGTTTTCTGAACAACTGTCTGTGTTAGCAAAGACATTTTGGCTTTCTGTACAACTGTTCGTGTTATCGTTAATTGTCCGTACGCTGTGTGAAGAAGGATATGCACATCCACTAGAGAAGTTCCACAGCAATTATCAATGTCTGAAAGATTCTTATTGTTGATGCATGCCAACACTTGGTTCCGTTCCTATCCATACAGTTGCCAAAGTCTCTGTTGGTAGAGTTTGTGCCTCTGCAAACATAAACATAGTTGCCTCGACACCAGCATCACGGAATGACCACTCCACGAGATATTCGGCACAATATCTTGTGTTAGTTGTCTTCCCAAAGTGGAGACCAGTGTAGTGACCACGGACACACTATTTTCAGCTACTCAATGGTTTCGCATGATCAGAAGCATGACTTAGGTACATTGTATGTTGGAAAAAAGTCGTTCTTCCCTCGATTGGAAATTTGGTAGATAAATCCATCAGCCAGTCTACATTTAATAGCGACATACAATGGCGATGAAAATGATGCTGAAATTGTACCAACAATAATTCGCATTACCCCCAGATCCAAATATTCTGACTGCATCATACATAGCTTGTGAACAAAATGTTCAAGAACCACGCCTAACTGTATATGTACAGTATACTTCACTGAGAGGCATATTGAAACGCGCATGATTTATGGCAGCTTGAAGCAATATTACTTTGACGATTTCTAAAAACGTCATAAAACACTTTGCCAGAAATTGGCTAGCAGACTATTCCATCAAGGGTCTCCAGTCCA
This sequence comes from Hanleya hanleyi, assembly GCA_036873755.1. Classification (NCBI taxonomy): domain Eukaryota; kingdom Metazoa; phylum Mollusca; class Polyplacophora; order Lepidopleurida; family Hanleyidae; genus Hanleya; species Hanleya hanleyi. The sequence goes on from JAVTVY010035875.1 coordinate 25,070, forward strand.
AGATCAGTAGTACACATTGATGGTGAAATACGATCAAAGCGTCCGGAATCTGGTACAACGATTAGTGGGTTGTGCCTTATACTGCTTAACGATGGAAGGTTTACTGTGTTTGAAGAATTTACTTGGATTGTTCATGATGAACTTTGTGGAAGCGATCATTTTCCTACTGGTCTAAACGCTGTTCATTGAGCCTCCTTTCTCCTTCATTTGGAAAAGCAGATTTGCAAACACTACATATAGCACATGCATCCGATCCTATACAACTATTCCCGGATTTGCTGATTGAAATGGCCGAAGAAACAATAACCAAATCCTTTGAAGTTACACAAAATATTAGGAAAAAACATGGTTCAATTATGACTGTAAAGAAGCTAAAGAATGTAGGAAAGAACCCAACGGTGTTTCCGTCGACATTCTCCGTCTGATAATTTGAAAGGCGTCAGAGTTATCGAAAGTCTGAAATATGATCTAGAGAAATAAAGGTAAAAGCTCCAAGTCCAATGTTCCGCATCTTAATGATGGAGATCATTTAAAAACTGACCAATCAGATATTGCTGATAAGCTAGGCGAAGCGATCGCTAAAATCTCATCGTCAGATAATTATGTATCTAAATTTCAAAAGTTTACAGAAATAGAAGGAAAGAAGAAAATTAAGTTTTCGTCTTCTAATAATGAAGAATATGAGGATATGTTTTTAATTGATGAACTTCATACTTCTTTTGAGTAACAATTCTACTGCAGATCCTACTAATATTCACTATCAATTATATACAAGAAGACTCACATGGAATATTATTATTCATATTTAACAGAGTTTGGTTGAAGGGTAACCTTCCACCTTCATGACATTATGCCATTATTATACCGGTCCCAAAACCTGGCTATAAGCTTACAGGTGCAGGTAACTATCGTCCTATTTCATTGGCTAGTTGAGTTTGTTAAACAATGGAACGCACAATTAATGATCGCCTTGTTTGGTATCTAGAAACCAGAAAAAGGAAACTTTCGGATATTCAAGCATGTTTCTGTGAAAATAGAAATATTAGTGATCATTTAGTTATATAAGAGTCTGGACGTTTCTATCTTTTTTATTTAAAAAAAGGATTATGATATCAAATGGAAATATGGGATTTTGAAAGAGATTTATACTATGGCATTAAGAGTTCGTTTACCCATTTTTATATCCGAGTTTTTCAGCAATAGACGACTCCAGATTCGAGAGGTGCAATCATGTCTGGTCATTCCGATCAAGAGCAGGGCGTTCCACAAGGTAACATTGTGTCTACCAATCTCTTTAGTATCATGATCAACAGCTTAGCCGAAGTTTTGAATAAATCCGTTGACGGTTCACTCTTTGTAGTTGATTTCATCATATCGTGTAGCGGAATTGGCATACATAACATTGAGATAACGTTGCAGCTTTGTTTAAATAAGATCCAGACTTGATGTCTAGATAATTGCCTCAAGTTCTCCATAACCAACACATATCGTATGCATTCTTGCAGAAAGTATATACCTCACAAAGATCCAGGACGTTTTTAAACGGAACTGAGATCAAGAGGTTAAATTTTTTGAGATCATGTTTGGTCACGGAATAACGTTTTTACCACATATAAAATGCCTGAAATATAGTGCTCAAAGGCTCTTGGTTTGTTGAGAGTGGTTGCCGGGTATAAGTGGGGAGGAGATCAGAAAAAGCTTCTTCGTTGATATGGATCACCTGTTCGTTCAAAACTCGATAAGGAAGGTTTATATACTGAGGCAGATGAAATTTCTTTGAAACTCCGAAGAGTAAAGCTGTCACTGCGATGTGTAACGGAATTTCGGTCAAATTGCTCAAATTCTGCATAAAACTGTGTTTTTAAGCCACAGCAACTAGATATATATTCAAAGACACATACCACCTCTTGGATTTCGTATTAAACCACACATTGGTGAAGCAGGAATTAATCTTTGATCAAAATTTACATAACAAACTTTTGCCATTTCTCCCATGGCAGTTTGCTAAACCACAAGTAGATATTACACTGACGAAATTTTAAAAGTGCTGACACAAACCAACTTGTTTATCAGCAAGAATTTGATTTACTGAGAGAAAAATATATACTAATGGTTGCAAAGAAGGTGTCAGAGTGGCTATGTTTGGTTCCAAAACCCATCGAATGTCAGTCAAGAGTTCTATCACTCCTGCTGAAGCCAAATCCCGTTTTGACGACATTGGGTCCAGCAAAATACACTGCAAGAAAAATATGTCATATTCTCAAACTCACTACATGCCTAAAGTTTATTCTAACGTTATATGATCGCTGAGTTGTCCAACAGTTTGATGTTGTATTTTGTTGTCTACCTAGTCATGTTGGTATCTCAGGAAATACTGATGCTGATGCAAAGACTAAGGCAGCCCTGGATGATATAGCCGCTATATCATCCAGGGCTGCCTTAGTCAAAAACCGATTTCTGTCCTCGACTTTAAATATGACAAAGATATTTAAATATTTACGGGATGCGGAAGTTAACGACAAGCTTCATGGGTTTAAGAAAACTATAGATTATACTTCTCTTAGAAGACAGATGCGTTTTGATGAAGCTATAATCAGGAGTTTGAAATTGCTTAAATCTTTGGAAGAAAACTAAGAAATTCTGTCTTGACGCCTGTGTGAGACTGAATGTAGGATCTGACTCCCTTATTGAACTCAATTGGATAAATGAATACTGGTCAGTGATCCGGATTTGACGATTAGCATAGCATGATGTCTCTTTAGCATTACTGAAAACTGTCGAATGCTTCTCTTTTATAGGAAACTAGTTTATGCTTTCTTTGTATTCCCGGATGTAGTCCGATTGAGTCATTTGCACTTGCAAATTCGTCTCTGTTATCTGGAGTATTTTGTGGGTTTCAAAGCTGGTATTATTCCAGATTTTTTGTGTAGTATTTTTCGTGAACGTTTTTGGCATCTGTGCATTCGTCAGATTTTCGCTGTTCGCAGCGGTTTTTTGTTTTGTCTGGGTCAGCCCCGCTGGGTTGATCTAGATCACCATTTTTCTTGTGTAAGTAGATGGCGCTGTATTGAAAATAACATTGTCAAACGGGTCTTTTGGATATTCGAATTCACTGTTTTAATATTTAGCGCGGGCTATTTGTAAAACTGTTTACAACTGTTATTATTTTCTTGTTTGGCTGTTCGAATTAATCTTTTCTGGAGCTCCATGGGTGCGAGTTTTGTTGTGCGGCTCCCTAGGTAGAAGTCTATAACTATTGTTAGTGCTATGGTAAACAAACTGTTGGAGAGGCAACTGAGCCTTAAACTTTTGGGGCTGAATGCGGCTAAGCCGATTGATATTTGGCGTGCCTTAAGAGAGTCTGTCGGATCAAGGCCGAAAGTCCTTGATGGATTAGCGCAGGTGACAAATGATCTCTGGATTGTGACATTACGAAATAAACAGGCCAGAGGCGTTCTTCTCTCAAACGCTACCTTGGATTTTCAAGATCAGTGTAGTCGCTTTGAGGAGATTGCGCCCACGAAAGTAATTGTCAAAATTTCATGACATTTTATGACATTTCTCACGAGTATTATACTTTTGACAGAGATTTCAAAACTGGGAGTAGGAAAGTGTGGATGTCTGGCATGAAAACCACTCTTCCCTCTACAGTTGTGTTTGGAGAATTCAGACTTCCTGTTCGGTATAAAGGTCAGGTCAAAGCCTGTTATATCTGCGGAGATGAAAATCACATGTTTTGGGATTGTCCATTTAAGGATAAATGCCTGAGTTGTGGTCAGCCAGGACACAAAAATGACAATGTAAATCTCGTGAAAACACAGAATATCTGACTGACAGAAATAACCGGACTGCTTCTCAATATGTAACTGGAATTCAATCCAATACAGGGAAAAGATCTCCCGTTACTGAAAAGTCCACAGTCGCGGAGAGCTCTGTCACAATGGACGCACAGGAAGTCGAGCAGCCTGGAAGCGTTGGTGATAGCATTTGGTCAATTGTAGGACCGGATGGCAAGACCTCAAAGAGGAATTCTAGGGTTAGGCAACGGAAAATGAAAATAAACATAGAGGAAGCAGGAAATGCACCCAAGAGCTCAAACAGATATTCAGCTCTCTCTGATGAGGATGATGTCGATAATTCCTTTGATATTCCTGGTCCACCCACCAAGAGGAATAAGGTGGATGAAAGTTCGGAAAGTTTGCTACATGATCAGGAGTCTACACGATCAGGAGTCTAAAGAAAATGAGTCTGTGAGGATTGTAGATCCAAAAACAGTTGAAACTGGTGGTTCTCTGTCCGGGGTGGAGAATGACAGCGTTGTCAACGACAGTAAAATGCCCAACACTGATGCGGCTACACTCGATGTGGACGGCAGAAAGGAGGTGAAGATGAAGATATTATTTCTACACCTGTGCATTCTGGTGGTAACTTGAACTTCACCCCAACTGATGATGTGATTGCTGGGCTCACCAAAGATGAGGTTAGAAATGAGCTACCCTCAGTAGATGCACCTGTGCATTCTGGTGGTGACTTGTTGATGCTGGGTCGACATTGGGCCTTACAGACTAGTCTCTTGTGTTAAATGCCGTCATTTTCATCGGACGATGATACAGCTCACCATTCCCCAGTGTACGAGTTGTCACAGCGAAACAGCTCACCAATTACCAATATACGAGTTGTCAGAGCATTTCCATCATAGCTCTCTAGATTTGTACCGCTTATGCCGATGCTAGAGGCCGTGTGGTCATATCATCCAAGTTGCCACATGAACAGGTACAATAAAAGCGTACCTGAGATACAACACATATCACGAATCGTTAGATTCTTGGTATGTGCTTTAGAATAGTTTAACCGGAAGACTATACTGTGAAGTCATGTGGCTCTGTCAGTATGTCGGTACCTCTTCCCACTTCCATTATATGTGTTGTAATTGAACTTCACCCCAGATGCTAATGTGGTTGCTGAGCTCACCAGAGATGATGCTAGAAATGAGCTACCCTCTGTAGATGAAGGAAGTGAAGATGAAGATTTTGGTTTTATTTCTGAAGCAGAGGCACCTGTGAACGTCTCCCCTGGTGATGATGTGATCGAGGAGTTCACTAGTGATGAAGCCAGCAATGAGATATTCATGGAGGATGAACAACAAGGTGAAGAGGAAGTTGATCACTCCATTCTCAACACAGATATACCTATTAACCCCTCCTCAGACAATAAGGCTGTCGCTGAGCACATGGATGAATCTTGTGATAATGAACGACCCGGCAAGACTTCCTTAGACCAGAGGTCAGAAAAGAAATGTGAGCTGAAGAGAGAACAAGCAATTTATGGCAAAGATATGAAGCAGTTGCGAGAAGATCAGAAGAAAGAACAGAAAAGCCAGAATCAGCTTTAATTAAACGTCCACAATGGCTAAAGTTGACACTCTATTTCCTAGTGTGTGTGCTCTTGTGTTTTATTTCTTCATATAGACTAAAAATGGCTCAGTCTCCAACCCTCATCCAATGGAACTGCAGAGGAGTTTGGCCAAATTAAAATGAGCTTCAGTTGTTAACTTAGGATTATGAACCCTTAGCTCTTTGTTTGAATGAAACTTTTCTCAAAGAAGCAGATAAAATTAAGTTTGAATTACAGCAATATACACCCTGTCATTCCTATGCTTTGCAAAAGCATGGAAAATATACAGGTGGCTTTTCAATACTTGATAAAATGGGTGTCAAAAATGGGTTACGAACAGCTCCCTAAACCTTGTTTATTGATGTGTGATTTTAATGGCAGTAGTAATTTTTGGGATACGTCTTACTTCGGATTCTGTATTCACATTATGCACTATGTACATATCTTCATCTGGAGGTCTCCGTCTTAGTGAACTTCAGAATCTTTATGAGCCGTGGTAATTTTTGGGATAATGAAGAACATTGTAAAGGAAAAATTCTTATAGATTTTATATCAAATAATTCTTTGTGTATTTTTAATGATGGTTCTTATACACATTTTTCCTCAGCTCATGGAACCTATTCAGCATTAGATATCTCACTTTGCGACCTTCCTATACTCGAAGAATTTTCTTGGTCTGTTCATGATGACCTTTGTGAAAGTGATCACTTTCCCATTGTTTTAGACCTCCCTTTCACAAGGTATAACTTCAAGAAAGCAAACTGGCCAGAATTTGAAAAGCTTTGTTCACAAAAACTACAAGCAGTCTCTTTCGCTGGTGTTCCAGATCCTATACAGTTATTCTCAGATATGCTGATTGAGATTGCTAACCAAACCATACCCACATCTTGAGGAGTTGCACATATTAATAAACCATAGTTTAATGATGACTGCAAAGAAGAAAGAAAATGTAGGAAGAAAGCTGAACGATATTTCCGCCGACATCCTAATCCTGAAAATTTGAAAGATCTCAGAGTTCCAAGAGCTAAAGTTCGAAGAACCATGAAACAGAATAAACGTGATTCTTGAAAAAATTATATTTCTAAGATACTCCCATACCGAAAGTTTGGAATATGATCCAAAGAATAAAACGTAAAAGCTCTAAGTCCAGCGTTCATCATCTCAACGATGGAGTCCAGGTGATAACTGACAGAGTAGAAATTGCAAATACATTAGGCGAAACAATTGCCAAAAACTCTTCGTCAGATAATTATGTACCTAAATTTCAAAGTTTCCAAAAAAAGAGAAGAGAAGAATGAAATAAAATTCCCCTCCGGTAACCGTGAAAGCTACAACGCTATGTTTACAATTGAGGAGCTTCATGCTTCTCTCACGAAAGCTAACGATTCTGCTGCAGGCCCTGATAATATTCATTATCGACTTTTGAAACATCTACCCGAATCTTCTCTAGAAATCCTATTACGCATATTCAACAGACTTTGAATGACAGGCGACTTTCCACCTTCATGGCACAATGCCATAGTTATCTCTAAGCCTGGCCGTAACCATACAGGTCGCCCGATTTCACTGACTAGCAGTGTTTGTAAAACAATGGAACGCATGATAAATGATCGCCTTGTTTGGTACCCTTAAACTGAAAAGAAACTTACTGATATTCAAACCGGGTGTCCATAAAATAGAAGTACCATTGATCATTTAGTCAGATCAGATTCGGTTGTCAAGAATGCTTCCGCCAGAAATGAACATGTGGTTTCTATTTTTTTTATTTAGTAAAGGCCTATGCTACTACTTGGAAATACGGGATTCTAAAAGATCTTCATAATATGGGATAAAAGGGCCGTTTACCATTTTTATATCCAACTTTTTGAATGATAGACAATTCAAATTTCGGTTGAGTACAACCACGTCTGATGATTTCGATCAGAGTCAGGGTGTCCCACAGGGCAATATTTTGTCTACTACTCTGTTTAGTATCAAGATCAACAGCTTAGCCGCAGTTTTGAATAAATCAGTTGATGGATCACTCTTTGTAGACGATTTCAATATATCGTGTAGTGGAAAAAGTATACACGATACTGAGAGAACATTACAACTTTGTCTAAACAGAATTCAGAAATGGTGTCTAGAAAATGGCTTCAAATTCTCTAGAGCTAAGACAAATTGTATACACCTTTGCAGAAAATATTTCCAGCACAAAAATCCAGTGCTTACATTAGATGTAACTGAGATCAAAGTAGTAAAAGAAGTCAAATTCTTAAGAATATTGTTTGACCACCGACTAATGTTCAAATCGCATATAAATTGCTTGAAAGCCAAGTGCACTAAAGCGCTTGATTTGTTGACGGTTGTTGCCAGCTATAAGTGGGGAGAAGATCAGCAAACACTTCTCCATTTATATAGACCGCTTGTTCATTATAAACTTGATTATGGTTCTATTGTTTACAAGGGTACAAGCAAGTCAAACTTGGCAAAGCTAGATCCTATTCTCCATCAAGGACTAAGACATTGCCTCGAAGCAGATGAAATTCCTTTAGAACTTCGAAGAATTAAACTATCACTGCAGTATATCACAAAATTGCGTTCAAATCACTCAAATCATGCATATAACTGTGTTTTCAAACCTCAGTACGTTGATTTGTATTTAAAGAAATCCTAGATTATTCCACCTCTTGGAATTCGTATGAAACCACACATTGTAGCAGCTGGTATTAAGCTTAATCAAATTTTACCCAACAAGCTCTTGCCAACTCCACCATGGCAGTTAATCAAACCAGAAGTAGATATTACATTGACGAAATATAAAAAGGCAGCTCGTGTATTCACAAGAATTTGATCTACTAAGAAAGGAATACAGATCGCATCAGGCTATTTATACAGATGGTTCTAAAGATGGTGAGAGAGTAGCATGTGCTACTATCTTTAGTTCCAAAACTAAAACCTATCGACTACCAGATAAAAGTTCGATATTCACTGCAGAAGCAAAAGCTCTACTAAAAGGAAGAAATATGCCATATTCTCAGATTCACTGTCACGCCTTCAAGCGATTGAAAGTGGAAATTCAACTCATCCCACACCTTGAATATTCTACAATTATATGGCTGTAAATTTGATCAACAGATTGATATTGTGTTTTGTTGGGTACCTAGTCACGTTGACATCAAATGTAATACTGAAGCTTATAAAATGGCTAAGGCAGCCCTAGATGATGAGGTTGATCCTTTTGGAATCCCATACAGTGATTTCAGACCATCTATCTGTGCTTATGTGAGAAAGTTGTTTCAATCGTTGTGGGATGCTATGGATAATAACAAACTTCACGAGTTTAAAAAACTGTAGGCTATACTCATCTGAGCAGCCAGAAACGTTTCGATCAAGCCATGATCAGGCAATGTAGATTCGGCCATACACGATTAACTCACGAGCATTTTCTGAAAAAAGAGCCAGTCACAAGGTGTATTCCATGCCACGAAGATCTCACGGTGAAACATATCCTTATCGACTGTATAGATTGTAAGAGATAACTTTTATTGAGCAGCTACTTTGGAAGATATTTTTAGTCGAGTAAAAGAAGATTGTATTTTAGATTATTTGAGAGAGATGGATTTGTTATATAAATTTTAATGTATTTACATGTTTTTAATGCATTAGTTTACTGAGTTATTGATTTGAATACTTAAAATTTTGTTTGATAGTCGCTATATAGCTGAACTATTGCTGAACGCGACATTAAACCTTAATTCTCTCTCTCACTCTCTTTGTATTCTGCTTTCCTTTGGTACTGATCGTGTGAATATGGTGCGTATTTCGATGATGATCGCGGTGATTCTTAATGAATGAGAAGAGGCTGCCAAATTTCGGATTTGACATATATAGATTCACATATTTAAGTTGAATTTCAGTATTTATAAAAAAAAACGATGAATGTTTTAACATGTGATTTCTAGTCACTTAATAAACGATCAAATAGAGTTCAACACAAATATATTCGTACCAATGTATACATGTAATGTACGATAATTGAACTATTAGGTGGATTGAACGTTAGCTCGGTGTCGTAGACAAGAAGCAGGTGATATGGTGTGTCCAAACAGGAACCTTTAAACTCCCAAAGGCCTCGTTGGACACATTATTGGATGACGTTTCTTCGTGTTAACAGATATCAATATATCATCCCCATTAGCTGAATGAAGTAGAGTTTGCAGTATAAAGATTATGATCTGTAAGTAAGTGTTAATGTCCCGCGGAGTAAAGTGTGAAGAGATAATATCAGAAGTTAATGGGGTCTTGAAAGCAATGCTAGCGAGAGGGATTACCGGTTTTCATGTTTTCGCCACATGCACAGACAGTAGATGATTGGAAGCAGCCTGCAAGTATTTTGTTTACGTTTGTACAAAGTACAGATATCCGAGTGTATGATATTTGAGTGCTAAGGTTGGTCCAAGATCAACCCTAGGTTTCGATTTCGGGAAAATCATGGTACTAAGAGTGCATAAATAGATGATTTAGATATAGAGAATCTGAAATGATTTCAATCGATGGGGGAGACAATACAATGTAGATCCAAATTTGAGCGGACTGTTTCAGTCCTGTGAATGGACGGATGCACTTATAGTATGCAGATTAGAAGCAAGTTTTGCTTCTTTATTCAACACGTCATTTCGCTATATATTGAACAAGAGCCCAAGGGGCTTCAATATACGCCCGTATATCTGGAGTTACATTGGTTCAAATTTCAAGGTTGTTTAATAGCCTTGATTCCAATTGATCTAGCAATCCAGAGAACGGTCTACAATTTTTTGCTTATAAGAATGTAACATATATCACATCTTATATTGAATGATAAACTAAAATGAGCTTAACTCTTGGTAACTAGTTGACCTTGAAGCAAGAGCTGAGAGCTCACATATCCCACACTGAAATCGATAGTCAAACACAAGAAAATAGTAGTTTTCCTGCAAATGGATTCCTTTCAGACGAGAGAATTTTTCATGAAGAAAGAAGAAAGTGATGAAGTAAACCTTTGTTCTTCAGTTAATAAACAGGTGTGAAGTTCATAAAGGAATCCTCTTCCCGTTAAATTAGTAAATGTATGGTTTTTATTTCACAACAGTTTAACTTAATGCAGCTGTTTCAAACATGAGAGACAACTCCACAGGACAATACTATATAAATGCAGGGAAAAGAACTTCGAATATTCCAACAATATTCCAACACATTTAGTCAGCTTAGCTTGATTCAGTTTTGGGGGACTGCGACCTAGACCTTTGACAAATTGATCTCATATGTATGGCTCCACTTTGCCATGCGAGTAAGGTATACTCAAAGTTTGGTTCCAATCCATACCTTGAAACTAGAGCTATCGCATGGACAACAAATGTTAATGGATGAATGGACAGAACGCAACATCTCATTACACGACCTCGTCTTCGACAGGCATATGAAAATGTGACTTTTAATAATTTCTTGATTTTGGGGTCACAGTGACCTTGACCTTTGACCTTGACCTCAATTTTGGTACACAACACATCGTCTTCCCTCAATCTATCAATGCACACAAAAAAATCATGATTTTTAATGATTTCCTGATTTTGGGGTCACAGTGACCTTGACCTTTTTAACAATTTCACGATTTTGGGGTCAGTGACCTTGAACTTTGACCGTGACCTACATTTTGGTATGTGACACATTGTGTCCCCCTAATGTATCTACTGACACAAAAACATGTTATTTTTAATAATATCCTAATTTTGGGGTCAGTGACCTTTGACCTTGACCTAATTTTTGGTATGCATCACTTCATTTCCGCCTATTGAATCCACTCACAAAACATTAGAAATTTTTAACGATTTCCTGATTTTTCAATCACACTGACCTTTGACCTCTGACCTTGACCTACATTTAATATGCAACACATCGTTCCCCCCCTAGGGCATCCACTCACCAAAAATTAGAACTGTACATTGAAAACTGTCAACGATCAATGATTTTCTGATTTTTGGCAACAGTGACCTTTGACCTCTGACCCCGACCTCAATTTCGGTACGCGACACATCGTCTCCACCTGGCATATCCACTCACAAAAAATTGCAACTGTGGATAGAAAACGTTCACAGATATAGACCGGACACGAACACTTCTGTGATTTCCTGTTTTTTAGGCCAGTGACCTGTGACCTCGACCTTCATTTTGGTACGCGACACATCGTCTCCCCGTAGGGTATCCACTCACCAAAAATTGGAGCTGTGGATAGGAAACTGTCCCAGATATAGACCGGACACGAGAACCGGACAGACGCCCCGACGGACAGACAGACAGACGGACAGACGGACGGAAACCGCCATCACATAATACGTCCGCCTTTTGGGCGGGCGTATAAAAAACCGTTGAAAATCCATAAAATCTTGAGTCTGACCTTCATTCGTATTTCCAAAGGTCATTCCGAATTTAAGGATTCAGTTCGTTCGATTCAAAGCTGTAAATTGTCGTTAAGATTTTGTTCCGATGAAATCACCAGAACCCTAATAGTCGGCCGGCCAAGGACCTCAAAAACGCTTTCAAAAACTTTGAATGGCATTTTTTATTACAAATGGGTACCCATGCTAAATTATTTCTTTGTGTGATAGGGATCAAGGTAAGAGGGGATACCACCCTGATTTTGATCAATTAAGTTTTTGGGGTCAAATAAGGTCAAATATGAGTAAACATATGTTATAACTTAATATCCACCGTACTGTTTGTTACCAATGAGTAATCAAGCTGAATTAGTTGTATGTAGTGTAGAGTATAAGGTAGTCATACATGTACAAAGCACATTCATTATTAGTATTAGGGTCATTTTTGGGTCATTTTTACCTCAAATGAGGTCAAAAATTGGTAAAATCGCTTATAAATTAATATGCACACTACTAATTGTTACGAATAGGTATCCCAGCTGAAATAGTGTAGTATAACGTTTAAGGTAGTTATGGATAACACGTTAATTATTAGAATTAAGGTCATTTTACGGTCAAATTAGGGTCAAACGACATCAATGATGTGCAAAAATGGGTTATAAATTAATATCCACAGTGCTAATCGTTACCAATGAGTATCCAAGCTGAATTAGTTGTATGCCGTGTAAAGTTTAAATTAGTCATGGATAACACGTTAAGTATTCAAATTAAGGTCATTTTAGGGCCACGTTTGGGTAAATGGGGTAAAAATCGGCTATATAATAATATCCACAATACTCCAAATGGGTATACAAATTTACATGACGAGCTAAAGTAATTAACAATCAACGCAATATATATGAAATAAAACAGGATTTTCACACATTTTGACCTTATTTGATCCCTCAAATAACCTTAAATTGATCTTAAAATGATCCCAATTCCATAATTAAACTACTATCCATACCTGCGTTAAAACCTTACATTACATAAAACTAATCTAGCGTTGATACACATTGGTAACAAACATCACAATAGAAATTAAAGTGGGAACGATTTTTTCCAATTCTGACCTCAAAATGACCTTTAATGCCCAAAATGCGAGTGGTATCCCCTCCACCTTGAACCCTACTACCCAAAGAACTTATTTAGCATGGGTACACATTTGTAACAAACAAAGCCATCAAAAAATATATTTCGTGTCCTTGGCCGGCCTACTATAACTGAGCTACAAAATACAAACGTCAACATCCAACATTAATTAGCCATCCGTCGGATAGCTAATGACGTCTAGTCCGTCATTCATAATTCAGCCGTCGTCCATTAGAGAATATCGGCGTCCATAATCCAAAGACCTATTCCATATTCCATAAAACAGTATTAGCACCAAATTCAAAAAGACAATCATAGTATACATAAACATAGGCTTGTTTCCTGCAAGAGAGAAGCGGTCAACAGTTTGACATCATGAAGTTCCAAAAATATCAAATCCGTATCGCTGATCAGTATTCTTAATCCATAATATTCGTTGTGAAGTCGTCATCTAAAGAATGATGTATCTCAGCCACGCTTTGATTGTGCCTGTTCATATGAGTACCATGAGGATCTTGAAGTACATGGGTTCATACGGCCCCTAGCCCCGGGTTAAGCGGAATTAGACACAAGTTACGAAACGTCGCGCCATAGATCTTGCACGCTACGTTCGTATTTTGCTATCAGCATGCGATATGTATCGCCAAATTTGAGAAACTTTGAGTGGAGGCGCTTGGTGGGATAGCCCTGTTTTATAAGTTTCTGCAACAATGTTTTGTGACGTTGACTAAAATCGTCACATTCAACACAGGATCTAGAAAATACTACTAAGCGAGATATGTATACGCCATATGCAGGTCCCATTGGAATATTGCTGTCTAGAAAGGGATAGTTTACGATGTCGAAATTGTAATCATCTCTTTTGTCATAAAGTCGACGAGAGAGAATGCCCGCTTCATTTTTATAGAGATATAGATCTAAATATGATGTGCCTGTAAGGCTGTCTGTAGTTTCCTTCAAATCCAGTGAAGGTGTATATGTATCCTTCACTGCGTCATTTATATAGCGATTATCTACAGCGAGAAGATCGTCCATATAACGTTTGGTGAATGAGAAGGAACGGGCTTTGAATGGATCGCTTTTTAAAAGCGCCTGCATATAGTCATATTCATAAGAGAACAGATAGAGGTCAGCCAACAGGGGTGCACAATTAGTACTCATTGGAATACCTATATGCTGTTGATATATTGTGTTGCCAAACTTCACATAGATATTTTTTAATATATCATAATATCATAATTATCATAATATACAATATCATAATTAAGAAATAATGTTTTCATTGGCGTGCTCGATGGTTATTTTACGCACGGTTAGTTGAGAAAGTTTACATTTTAGCGCAAGTGCGAAGCACTATTCAAATTGATTATCAACAAAGATTATAATGTAAGGTTGAAAAAATATGGTAAACTTTGGCATCCTTTCTCCCTTTGTTGAAAAAAACCCTGGCCCACTGATATTGCCATGATGCTTCCGTTTCGGCTGGCATCGTGCCAATATCAGTCGATGAGTTTATGGGGTCTCTCAAATGGGAAGTGATTGTATCAGCCGAGTCAGGCTTTGAGAAACATACTTGAGAAAGAAATTCCATCTTGTATTTTATTTGTTTGTCTAATTCAATTGTGACTTGAATGAAAGCAGACGTCCCTATCCTCACCCGACTTGTGAAATAGAATCTCCTAATGAACAGCTGCACTTGGCACATGTACATTTTACACAACTGTGCTAAAACACTCAGTAATTGCACAGTTAGCAAGTTGTTATAGACACAAGTGTTATTGAATAGCATATAATAAATCTAAGCTATATAATATATAACCTCCTACAACGCAAGCCGGATTCAACTCACTGCCTATGAGTGAAGCAGTATATACTTGTTGTTTTTCTGCTACATCATCTCTTATGTCATCCGGAAAAAGGCTTCTCCCCGGATCGCTGCTGGTCGATAATCAACTTCCTGTAGCAATGCAGAGGATTTGGCTTCTTCGCACGTCCAATTGAACATAGATGGGACGGTTCAGATGACTCTTGTGTCGATGTTTCAGATTCTGAGATACTCTGGTTTCAATTAGATTCTAGTGACGAGGAAGTGTAGAATAAAACAACGGGATATCGTCTGAAGAATTCATCTTATTTCAGAATTCCCCAGTTCTATGCATCTAGAGCTTTCATTTCCTGATACTCTCGTTATTTTTGTTTTGTGCTCATATCTTTTAGCATTCACAATGCAATTCTGAAAAGAAAGACGCTGAACAATGCACACTTGAAATTACTGGTTCACGGGAACAGTGCCATTTCCAAACATAATTTTCATATGGGTTTCGGAAACTTGCCTTGGAAAAAAATGATGTACTGGTACCGTAACTACTTTGCTGAGTATATTAAGACTTGCTGCAATTCGGCTTCCCTCAGCGGACCAATTTTCGATAATTTGAAGATTTATTAAACAAAGGCAGAGTCTTTTATTGAATTCAGTTCAATAAACGAATAGTGGTCAATTATTCTCATTTGAACTGTTGACGGCTGCTCTCTTATACGGAAACGTGAGACTGAATTCAGGATCTGATGCTTGTATTGAATTGAGTTGGACAAACGAATACTGGTCAGTTATCCGGATATAATAGGACAAACGAATACTGGTCAGTTATCCGGATATAATAGGACAAACGAATACTGGTCAGTTATCCGGATATAATAGGACAAACGAATACTGGTCAGTTATCCGGATATAATAGGACAACCGAATACTGGTCAGTTATCCCGATTTAATAGGACAAACGAATACTGGTCAGTTATCCGGATTTAATAGGACAAACGCATACTGGTCAGTTATCCGGATTTAATAGGACAAACGAATACTGGTCAGTTATCCGGATATAATAGGACAAACGAATACTGGTCAGTTATCCGGATATAATAGGACAAACGAATACTGGTCAGTTATCCGGATATAATAGGACAAACGAATACTGGTCAGTTATCCGGAATTAATAGGACAAACGAATACTGGTCAGTTATCCGGATATAATAGGACAAACGAATACTGGTCAGTTATCCGGATATAATAGGACAAACGAATACTGGTCAGTTATCCGGATATAATAGGACAAACGAATACTGGTCAGTTATCCGGATATAATAGGACAACCGAATACTGGTCAGTTATCCCGATTTAATAGGACAAACGAATACTGGTCAGTTATCCGGATTTAATAGGACAAACGCATACTGGTCAGTTATCCGGATTTAATAGGACAAACGAATACTGGTCAGTTATCCGGATATAATAGGACAAACGAATACTGGTCAGTTATCCGGATATAATAGGACAAACGAATACTGGTCAGTTATCCGGATATAATAGGACAAACGAATACTGGTCAGTTATCCGGATAATAGGACAAACGAATACTGGTCAGTTATCCGGATATAATAGGACAAACGAATACTGGTCAGTTATCCGGATATAATAGGACAAACGAATACTGGTCAGTTATCCGGATATAATAGGACAAACGAATACTGGTCAGTTATCCGGATATAATAGGACAAGCGTATACTGGTCAGTTATCCGGATTTAATAGGACAAACGAATACTGGTCAGTTATCCGAATTTAATAGGACAAGCGTATACTGGTCAGTTATCCGGATTTAATAGGACAAACGAATACTGGTCAGTTATCCGAATTTAATAGGACAAACGAATACTGGTCAGTTATCCGGATTTAATAGGACAAACGAATACTGGTCAGTTATCCCGATTTAATAGGACAAACGAATACTGGTCAGTTATCCGGATTTAATAGGACAAACGAATACTGGTCAGTTATCCGGATTTAATAGGACAAACGAATACTGGTCAGTTATCCGGATTTAATAGGACAAACGAATACTGGTCAGTTATCCGGATATAATAGGACAAACGAATACTGGTCAGTTATCCGGATTTAATAGGACAAACGAATACTGGTCAGTTATCCGGATATAATAGGACAAACGAATACTGGTCAGTTATCCGGATATAATAGGACAAACGAATACTGGTCAGTTATCCGGATATAATAGGACAAACGAATACTGGTCAGTTATCCGGATATAATAGGACAAACGAATACTGGTCAGTTATCCGGATATATAATAGGACAAACGAATACTGGTCAGTTATCCGGATTTAATAGGACAAACGAATACTGGTCAGTTATCCGGATATAATAGGACAAACGAATATTGGTCAGTTATCCGGATATAATAGGACAAACGAATACTGTTCAGTTATCCGGATATAATAGGACAAACGAATACTGGTCAGTTATCCGGATTTAATAGGACAAACGAATACTGGTCAGTTATCCGGATTTAATAGGACAAACGAATACTGGTCACTTATCCGGATTTAATAGGACAAACGAATACTGGTCAGTTATCCGGATATAATAGGACAAACGAATACTGGTCAGTTATCCGGATTTAATAGGACAAACGAATACTGGTCAGTTATCCGGATTTAATAGGACAAACGAATACTGGTCAGTTATCCGGATATAATAGGACACACGAATACTGGTCAGTTATCCGGATTTAATAGGACAAACGAATACTGGTCAGTTATCCGGATTTAATAGGACAAACGAATACTGGTCAGTTATCCGGATTTAATAGGACAAACGAATACTGGTCAGTTATCCGGATATAATAGGACAAACGAATACTGGTCAGTTATCCGGATTTAATAGGCGATTAGCATAGAATCGCTGAAAAGTGTCGGATGCTTCTCTCTTGTAGGAAACTAGCTGATGTTGTCCTTGTATATCTGCTTTGACTTTGCTACTGATCGTGTGAATATGGTACATAATTCGATGAGGAACGCGGGGAATCTTCATGAACGACAATATGACTCCGACATGCATAGATTCCCAAATCTAAGTTGAATATTTGTATTTAGAAAAACTATGAATGTTTTTGCATGTCAGTTCGAGTCACTTTATAAATTGACAATCCAATTGAGTTAAATAGAAATATATTGGTACTGATGAATAATACCAGATAATGGGCCTATTAGGTGGATTGAACGCTAGTTCGGTGTCAAACACAAGCAGCAGGTGATATGGTGTGCCCAACAGGAACAATTAAGCCAGCAGAGCTCCCAAATGCCTCGTTGGACACATAATTGGATTACGTTTTTGTCGTGTTAACATATATCAATATAGCGTTCACATTAGCTGAATGAATTAGAGTTTGCAGTATATGTTTTACGATCTGTAAGTAAGTGCTAATGTATCGCAGAGAAAAGCGTGAAGAAATAATATTAAAAGTTAATTGATTGGTGAAGGTAATGCCCTCGAAAGGGAACGTCATAGCATTCTAGTTTCTTATCTGATAGCATGACGAAAATATTCAAGTGGCGGAATCGATCAACACACACACTTTTCCTTCTAGATTGCGGTACACCTCAAATTTTCCAATAGGATTCGGTTAGATGATCTAAAGTTGTCCTTGCTTTAAGACTCATTTTAGCAGTCTGTATGCGTAATATGCGTCATCAGGTCTTATTTTCGCCACCATGAAATTCTCTCTATGACATGTAATGTGGATCATTACGCTAATCAGTTTTAACTTGCCCCATACTGACGCCATTTAACGCTTCTTGCTCAACCATATAGACTTTTCTTGCCTGCCGCCTGGTGACCCGATTTGACGCCTAATCCTACTCCACGAGGACGAGATTTGACGTCTTTCTGACCAAGAAACCTAGGTCGCTTTCTTGAAAAGTCAATGACATAAAGCGTGCGCGAATTACTATGGGGAAAACCCCCTGGATATCTGTTTCCATGTTAGTGAGCTAAGAATGGCAGGATAGTAGCGCATTTTTCGAGAGAATTCACTCCTGGAAATACCCGCTGACCTGCCCAAAATGGCGGCCGATGGTGAATTTGACCGCGACTTGCGGAACATTTGGACGAAATTGAAGTCGAACTATACAACCTGTCACGGTCCAAACTTTGACAAAATTTGGCCACTCCTGTTGAGTATTTCCAACTGTTTATATGAAACTATCGCGAGTGAAACAAACGAATATGCGGAACTCAAGCACCGCGAAGCGAACAAGGTAGACATATACTGGAAACCTATCTGTCACGAGGGAATCAAAGGCTATTTCGGTCTGTGCATTCTCATGGTAGCGAATCCACGACACGAATATGCCGATTATTGGCTTGACGATACCTTCCTGGGATGTGAAGGCTTCAAACAGGTACTGAAAAACTACCTTACGTGAATATGAACGAAGCAGCAGCCCGAGTTGACAGATCTGATTCTGACTACCATCCCATGAATAAACTGATACCTTTAGTTGTGATAACCAATAACAAATTCCGAAAATATTACCATGGAACCGAAATTTCTGTTGACGAGGCAATGAAAAGATTCAAAGGTCGTCCAGAACAAATAAATTTGGCCTAAAGTTCTGGTGCATGCATGATGGGAATACTGGATTTATGAGCATGTTTCAACTGTACAATGGGAGATGATCAGAAATATACTTCAACCTACACATGGTCTAGGATACGGAGTTGTCCGTGATTTGTCGAGAGACCTGGTTGGATAAACTACGATCGTTTCTATGCAAGCAGCCATCTCACTGAAGCCCTAATTAGAGACAAAATTCACTCCTGTTCAACCATTGCTTCGAGTCGTAAAGGTTTCCCAGAAGAACTCGCAATGAAGAAACAGATTCGTAACAGATGCGACTACATCGCGCTGCAGAAGGTCACGACATGGGACGACAGCAACCTGGTTACCGTGGTGTACAACAACGTCGCAAACCCTAACCTGTGAACGGCCTGTGGGTCATGGAAAGGTAACTGTCCCGCAACCCAAGGCGATTTCCTTGTACAACCAATTTATGAACGGCGTCGACTTGTATGACCAGTTGAGGAAGAATTATGCCGCTGGCCGGTCCAGTAAGAAGTACTGGAAATTCATTTTGTGGGTTATAGTCGACAGCTACCGTGTCATTGCGTGGATCGTGTATGACCAGGTGTCAGAGAGGCAGGTGACGAGGAAACGCTTCCGACACAAGAATTTTGTTATTGAATTTGGGAAATCTTTGATCGAAAATTGATGTGGTAGGAAGAGGTCTTCAGATTCGTGTATCCCAAGGCGTGTGGAAAACCGGATCGAACACACCAGAAGTGTTCTACCTGGCAGAAAGCACAAGTGTAAATGCAGTTATAACAGGAGCAACAAGCGAAGGAGAGAAACGGTCCTCGACTGTGTTATACAGAATCTTGAATTCAAAGGAAATGTGACGGGAAGCTGTGCTGAAGGACTTTTGCACTGTGTCCTGGAATGAGATAGCACACATGGCCGGATTATCATGCTGTGATTTACTGAATAACAAAACAAACGAGAAAAAATGATATCGGTTTCAAACAATAGTTTTTATTACGATCCCGAAGAGACTGGACTTGATTGGCAACCTGTCTTTGACAATTAAGGATGAATTGAGAAATCCATAATCAGAGTGTGCATGGCATAGTGTATATAAATATAATGCACTACTTACTTCATTGTAACCGAGCTAATAAGAATGTGGCATTGCAAACCGACTGTAATATGGATTAGAGAGCTGGACTCCATGGAGATTTATTGAATTGACACTATCACTGTATTTAAATAATGCTTCACATTACAAACTTAGCTGCTAGTTTCTAACGAATGCATTTACTTGTCTTACTTACTTGGTACATTTACACTTTTCGTGTCAAATTTTCGTGAAAATAATGATCCTCGTGCATTGTACTGACAATAATGTTCGTTCGTGTAAAATCAACACGGCGAGGAACCTTTTATTTGTTCATCGACAGCGCAAATTAAATCGATGAAATTTGCAGAAGTTATATGTGTTTTGTCCGTTATTGTCTATGGGGCAGTGTGGCAAATGCTATATGGACTGGAAAGGAGCGTCAAATGGTGTCAGGATGAGCCAAATGTAGTAAGCCTGAACGGGGCAAGGAGATAATATGTATTATAGATTTGTTATTCTGCCATTAACTTCAAATTGCTAGTCAACTAGATATGTTTATTACTTTTACGAATTCAATCAACGTCACAAACCGTAACAGTTTTTGAAGAAACTGGTTTGGCAAGGCTCTCCTATCAGTGTATCCAGTCAACGTTTGTTAAATGTAGAGAACGGTAAGCTCCTGATGGTGCAAAACGATCATAGTGTGCAATGATCTCTGGGAGTACAATTTGCAATCTGGTGGTCCTGAAAAGGTGCGGTTTCTCCGTTTTTTCTCATAATTTCTACCTATTCCGTAAAATCACAGAAATCCGTTTTATATTACATCAAACAATTGCAGTCTTTATTTAAAAATTTGCAACACATCATCGGAGAACCGAACGGAAAAGTGGACCAAAAAAGGGTTGAAATGACACGACACACGTTTAATTACATTTTGGTTTGGAATTTGTGATTTATGACAATCAGGAATGAAGCAATGTGGATTATTCGCTTTAATTTTAGCATTCGTTGCATGGTTGCCCTTTCTGAATAGACTGTGAGGGCAGCAATTCCATTACTCCGTAATGTTGGTCTGGAATAAACAAATATGTAAACTCTCGCGAAATGGCTCTGTTATTTATCTCCAGGTCCAATTCATTCCCAAGGCGTTCATTATCGCTGCATAATTTTACTGACGCAAACAGCTTTCAGCTCCCCATGGAATTGCTTAGGGGTGTATTCACGAAAACACAAGATGATGATAACTCAATTACTCGTAGGCACACTGATCAGTCGAGTGTACAATCGTATCAAAAACCGACTTTGACATTTTCAAAGTTAGGCATGACTGGATATCACTGCAACGGTCTGTGTTTGCAATGGCAGTTAGAGCTTTCTTTACTATTCTTCATTTTAACGTTAATTGTCTGTACAATGAGTGAGGAAGGATATGCCTACCAACTACACAAGTAACAAAACTAGCATCAATGTCTGAAATATTTTTATTGCTGATGCATGCAAATGTGTGGTTCCCTTCCTATATCTATGCCGTTGGCAAAGTGTTTTTTTGGTAGAGCTTGAGGATATTAGTTGTCTCTACATCATCGTCATTGAATCACCACTCCAGAAGATCAACGACACTATGTCTTGTGTCAGCTATCTTCACGAGCAAAAGTGGAAAACAGAGTAGAAAACCAGGAAAACACTACTTTCAGCTTCTCAATGGTGCCGCATGATCAGAAGCATAACTCAAGTACAGTGTATGTTGGGCACAAGCCGTCTGCTCGACTGGAGATTTGATAGATGAATCCATCTTCCGGCCTACATAGAGTCGATAACTGATGGCAGTTTCTGGAAGTAAGTATAGGCTCCATGGTATCAGCGATTAATTTACTTGATATATACATGGATTTAGTGCAGATATCTTAATAAGGGAATCTTCTCCAGATTGCTGAGATATTTATGAGGTGGGCAAAACTGACGACATCTGGCGAATAAAAAGCACCCATATGACTTCAAAAGCCTCTCCCAGCACCACACGACCCCTAGTACCGGATTAATCGAAATTAGATACGCTAGCTCGGTTAACTCCTTAACATTGGGTAGCCTGTAATGCCCGATGGCGTGCGATAAATTTCCCGCCAAGGCAATAAACCTGCACATATTTGCCAAGTTGCATGTACACGAAATAGGCCCCGGGGATTAACAGTGCACCAGCAGAATCCTACCATGCAGAAATAATAAACTAAAATAAATGTAACTCCGAAGATTGAAGTCATGGTGGTACGTGATATGATACTATATCTCGGCTATAATTTATGCCATCATCAGGAGCGTAAATTGGGGACATATTAGCTTCTTAAAAATTTTCAAGAATCACGCTTTTGGGGATCGGTACACGGCGCAAGGAATCAAACTAGACTACAATGAGGCCCGCTTCATTTATGCTTGTGTAATGAAATATTGCTTTGACGATTTTAATCAACGTCACAATACATTGTTGCGGAAACTGACCGCCAATGCTGTTCTATCAACGTCATCATTCCAACTTTATCGAGTTCAGCCAAAGATAACACCCACTGATGGAGAAATACGATCATAGCGTGCAAGAATCATTGGAACTAAGATTTGCAGATTGTGTCTAATTCCGACCAAGCCTGGTCGGGGGCAATGTTTACCTTGTCTTTCCCACATTCTCACAAAATAGTGCCCAATGTGGTGCGGTTTCGCCGTTTTTCCTCGAAATTGCTGCCCGAAAAAGCACAGACATTTTTGTTATATCACATCAAACATTTATTCTCCAATTTATTTTACACTATTTACAACAACACGAAAACCGTAAAATCGATCTGAAAAGTCTAGCAAAAATGCCTTTCTAGAAAAGTGGTAGAGCCCAGATGGCCTTTGTCATATATGACTGAAATAAACCTGCTTGAAAAATTATCGCCTGCTTGAAGTTACATAATAGACATGTAGTTCTAATGCTTTAGTTCAAAAACTAAAATTTATCGACTACCTGGTAAAAGTTCGATATTCAATGCAGAAGCAAAAGCTCTACTGTCGGCTTTAGAAGGTATTGGGTCCACTAAAATGTCATATTCTCAGATTCACTGTCATGCCTTCAAGCGAATGAAAATGGAAATTCAACTCATCCCACCATCTTGAATATTCTACAATTATATGGCTGTAAATTTGATCAACAGATTGATATTGTGTTTTGTTGGGTACCTAGTCACGTTGACATCAAAGGTAATATTGAAGCTGTTGGAGTCCCATACAGTGATTTAAAACCATCTATATCTGTGCTCATGTGAGAAAGTTGTTTCAATCTTTGTGGGATGCTATGGATAATAACAAACTTCACTAGTTCAACAAAACTGTAGGCTATACTCATCTGAACAGCCAGAAACTTTTCGATCAAGCCATGATTAAACGATGTAGAATCGGCCATACACGATTAGCTCATGAGCATTTGCTGAAAAAAGAGCCAGTCCTAAGGTGTATTTATCGACTGTATAGATTTTGAGATTGTAAGAGATAACTTTTATCGAGCAGCTACTTTGGAAGATCTTTCACGTCGAGTAAAAGAAGATTGTATTTTAGATTATTTGAGAGAGATCGGTTTGTTGTATAAATTTTAATGTATTTTCATGTTTTTAATGCATTAGTTTACTGAGTTACTGACTTGAATACTTAGAATTTTGTTTGATCGTCGCTATATAGCTGAAATATTGCTGAACGGGACATTGAACCCTAATTCTCTCTCTCTCCACCGTGGTTTGCAATTTGCGATTTGACAAATAAGAAATGAAGCAATATAGTTTAATCGCGATTACTTTAGCATTCATCAGTAGGACAGCCCTTGTCCTAAGAGACTGTGGGTGTAGCAATTCCATTACTCCGTAATGTTGGTCGGAAATAAACAAATATCTGAACTCTCACAAAATGGTTCAACCATTAATCTATGTCTATTTCACTCCCACGGCTTTGATTAGTCCAGCTCATTCAGGAATGGGTCGGGACTGTATTATCGAAAACAGAAGATAATAAATCAATATACGATTTACCAGTTACAGATCCTCACTCCCCAGCGCACACAGTCGTGTGAAGAAGCAGTTCGTACACCAGGTATGTCCTCCATAAGATTCTAGATTCAACAACGGGAGAAATGAGCAAAAATGCTGTTTATTCGAAAACAACAGGAAATAAATAGTTAATACTTGGTGATGTGAACAGATACTAGGGTTGGCATATTACAATTTTAATGGATATATTTCATCCCGTTTTCGTATAATCAGCATTATTGCTCGTTTCTCCCGTTGTTTAATCTGGGCCCTTATGGAGAACATGCCCGGTGTGCGGCCTCGCTGGTACATTTTCTTGTTCTGGTGCGTGACGATAGCTGTCGATCGCTAAACCGGCAAACGGACTATTACTCGTAAGCAAACTGCTCAACCGAGTGCACGGAGCATACGAACGTATCAAATTACAACACATATAAGGGAAGTAGGAAGAGGTGCCGACATACTGACAGTCACATGTCTTCACAGTATAGTCTTCTGGTTAACCTATTCTAAAGCACATACCAAGAATCTAAGCCGAGTAAAAGATTTTAAAATGACTGCAAAGAAGACGGTTTTCTATGCAACAGCCTGTGTAGCAAAACTATTATAAAAACGTTTTATTGTGGATATAGCAGAAATCATAATATTAGTTGCCTCGACACCATCATCACGAAACATCCACTTCATAAGACCAATGACACTATGACTTGTGTCAGTTCTCTTCTCGAGACTCAGTGGAGAACAGTGTATAGACCACAGGAAAACTACTTTCAGCTTGTCATATATTTCACATGATGGGAAACATGATTCAGGTACATTGTATGTTGCACCCAAACCGTTCCTTCCCTTCAACGAACATTTGGGAGATATATCCATCATCCGATCTGCATTAAAGCGCAGCATACACTGCTGATGGAAAGAGATGCCGGCGTACTGACAAGAATGAGCATGACCTCAGTGATCAATATTCTGACGGAATTATACATAGCATTGTTGAGAGAGGATGGCCACTTCTGAAAGGAAGCGATTTGTGTTAACAATTATATACATGGATTAAGTGATGGTAACTCAATTAGGTAATGTTCACCTGTGAACCTAGCTGTACATGCACAGAACACTTCGACGAGAAAATCACGAGTACAGAATGCAAGAAAACAAATTAGACCATATTGAACCACGCACCATTTACGACAGCGTAAAAGAACCTTACTTCGGCGATTTCAGTCAACGTCACAAAACACTTTTTCAGAAACTGTTTCGCTCAGACTATTCAATCACGTTTCTCCAGTCCACGTTTTTCGAGGTTAACATGCACTGATGGGGAAATACGATCAAGACGTACAGCATCTAGTACAAGGACTCGGGAATTGTGCCGTATACCGCTGAACCATAGTTGGGAAGCGAAGATCGATCTGAAGTTCGTGTATTGCTCTATATCCATGGCGCTCCTATGTCTAGTCAGTATTAAAGCATCACTGAGATATACTACACTACACTAAAACGGATTGCAACTTCTTTTGAATAAAGGAATATTGGTCGACGGTAAAAATCGCTATTGAAAGATGCTAGGTTTTGTTGATATTCTCTATTGAAGAATGCTAGGTTTTGTTGATATTCTCAGCTTAGGCGTGCTAATGATTTTGTGTGGAGATCTGATTACGAACAAAGAAATTCTGTATATACAATTGCATGTGATGATTTGGGACCTCTCTCTCATCTAGACCCACGAAAAGTTTGAAGAGGCGGGATACTGAGTCAGATTATCGCAAAACGTACCAGGCCTCGTTGGACACATATAAGTGGATGACATTTCTTTGTGTTAACATTTATATCAATACATCATTCACATTAGCTGCATGAAGTAGAGTTTGCAATAGAGAGACTTTATGATCAGTAAATAAGTGTTAATGTACCGCGGAGTAAAGTGTGAAGATATAATATTAGAAGTTAATGGGATGGTGAAGGGTGAAGGGTATGCTCGCGAGAGGAAATGTCAAGTATTACCGGTAATAGCCACATGCGCAGACTGTAGCGTAGGATAGACAACATTAAGAAAGTATTTTGCTTACGCTTTTACAATGTACAGATATCCGAGTTAGTGATGTTTGTGTGAGAGAGAGAGAGAGAGAGAGAATTATGGTTTAATGTCGCTTTCAGCAATATTTCAGCTATATAGCCACGATGAAACAAAATTCTAAGTACTCAAGTCACTAAATTAGTCATCCAACGCATTAAAACATACACACATTAAAACTTATGTAACAGCTTGATTTCTCTCAAATAACCCAAGATGCAATCCTCCCTCACCCGACTAAAAAGATCTTCCAAAGTAGTCGCTCGATAAAAAGCATCTCTTACAATCTTAAACTCTATGCATTCGATAAGAATATGTTTCACCGTGAGAACTTCATGGCAAGGAACACACCTTGGGACTTTTTTGTGAATGTTCGTGAGTTAATCGTGTATGGCCGATTCTACATCGCCTGATCATGGTTTGATCGAAACGTTTCTGGCTGTTCAGATGAGTATAGCCTACAGGTTTTTTTTAACTCATGAAGTTTGTTATTATTCACAGCATCCCATAAAGACTGAAACAGCCGTCTCACATACATGTAAGTACAGATAGAGGGCCTGAAATCGCTATATTGGATTCCAACAGGATCAATCTCATCATCTAGGGCTGCCTTAGCCATCCTATCAGCCTCAGTATGCTCAGATCAACCATACCTTTCGTGAAAAGCCTCGGTAATAAGACAGTATATATAAGATGATTTCGTGGTGAAGAAATCGATGGAGGGATACACTGCAGAAGGTTCAAACGTGAGCGGACTGTTCCACTCTTATGACGCAACACATCATGGAAGCATGATTTTTTTTTGATTTTTTACAACTTCTTTACTCAAAACGGCATTTCGCTACATGTTGAATGAACACTGAAAATCCATAAAATCTTGAAGCTAACCTACATTCTTACTTCCAAAAGTTATTCAAAGTTTAATATTCAGTTTGTTTCGTACAAAGAATTCAAAGCTGTAAATTATCATTAAGGATACACATCTCTAGTTCAGAATGTATGTGCGAATAAGTCATGATATGCTAACTATAGACTGATACAAGTCATACATGTGGCGAACCACTAAGCGTTCGATTTTGTAACCTCGATGAAGATAAGAAGCTCAGTCACAAATGTGTTTCCACTCAGGACAAGCAGTTCAACGAAATTGTCCAGATCTGCATTCTTGAGGTAGATCAGATTATCATATCGCATGATCGTAGACCTTCCAAATGATGGCGCGCTTTGGACCCCATATTTATACTCCCCCACTCCCTCCCCAGAGTAGAATCTCCCCCACTCCCTCCCCAGAGTAGAATCTCCCCCACTCCCTCCCCAGAGTAGAATCTCCCCCACTCCCTCCCCAGAGTAGAATCTCCCCCACTCCCTCCCCAGAGTAGAATCTCCCCCACTCCCTCCCCAGAGTAGAATCTCCCCCACTCCCTCCCCAGAGTAGAATCTCCCCCACTCCCTCCCCAGAGTAGAATCTCCCCCACTCCCTCCCCAGAGTAGAATCTCCCCCACTCCCTCCCCAGAGTAGAATCTCCCCCACTCCCTCCCCAGAGTAGAATCGATTGCCCAGTGTCCAAGCTATGAATCTACTAATTTGCAATACAAATATTTGCTATTTTGATGAAAATAACCGCATTTTCTATGAACATTTTCACCATAACTCAGAAACGCAATTCATATATGAGATTTAAAACTGTCTTAATGTATAGTTTATCAAGTTGGGTTAAACTCATTCTATTTCTATAATATTCTGTGCAAAGTATGATGGAGAATTCAAGATGGCGTCTACAAATTTTGTAAACATGCATTTTTATGTTCATCGAGTCTAAATGTGAGCATCTATCTATCTATCTATCTGCAGCCCACCTCTACCACGGCCCTGTCATTATAACCGACAAATCTTACATTAGGTAACCAGCCGTCATGCAATACTTGCGAGTCAGTGTCGACACTTTGCACCGTAATCCATACAGGTATAGATATAGCAATGTGTTTTAATCTACAGAAACCTTTTTATCAACACACATGGTCTTTCCACCCCAAAATAATATCTTTCCATCCCAAAATAAATCATTATACACATGTACCGATAATCGGGGGTTGATCCAAAAGTGTAAAGATAAGTAGACGAAGTGTATCGTTTGCAGTTGGGACCGAGTACCAATACAGTGAACTTTTCCAAAAATTTAGCGTTTTAGTGAAGTTTCATGAAGTTTCCCGATGCCCATGAAACTCGATGTGTATTTCGATGATGCTTCTTCATCATGTTTAGTTTCAGAAAGTAAAATCCATTCACCGAACTTTACCATACAGTCAATATTACAATTGGTCTGACTTCCAGAAATGCTAGAATACAGCTATTTCGTCTTTCCTTCGATGCCTCCTGTCTTTTCAGAAGTTGTTATTGCACTCCAGTTTGTCAGGGTTGCTGTTGCTGTTGCTGCTGTCTGGCACTAGTTGGGCTGTATATTGTCCTAACACTTGTACACACTATCTACACACTATCTACACACTTGTACACACTATCTACACACTATCTGCACACTATCTTGTCCGTTCCCATTAGTAATGCTGCTGCGCGTTCATGGTCAGATCTTCGACCCAGATCAAGTAGCATGTAAGGGGTCTGTCCATGGTGCCGGTCTCCTATCATCGAACGTTTTTGGGGGTGTCGATACTTTTGTTCTGCACCAAGTATAATGCTTAATCTGCTTGAAACACCTCAACTAGAGCGTGAAACAGCGTCAATCATGGAAACTGGGTCCTATAGAATATATCCGAATAATATGGGATCAAAATTGTATGGAATTTCCAAATCCTATAGGAATGTTTTAGATCCTCCTTGGCAGACTTTTGACTCTTCTTTTTCATGAAACAGGATGTTTGGCAATTGTAACTATGAGAACTGTGTGGTGAGTTTATGGATCACAAAGAGCAGAAACCCTGATAAAGTTGTCTGTCTCTACCGGTTCCGACACGAGTCGCAGTTATAGAAAACACACGTCATTTCTTGAAGTGAAACGCCGAACATTATACTATCAAGGATGACAAAAACTTGGTAAGAGTTTATCCAAAAAGTTAATAAAAAAAAGGAGAAAGTGAAACTTTCGAGCAAGTGTTCCAGTATTCGTTCATATAAATAAAGTTTGGATTGTTTATACAAAAAAACTAGGCGTATGTACAGATGAGATAGCCAGGAAGAATCAGGCAGCATATACGTTCATCGATAAATGATAGATGAATTATATTGTGGCATCATTTGATGCAATGAACCTGCATCTGTGACCCCACAAATATAGATGTAGTCACTAAAACAAAGTTCCTGACTCATTCAGATGGATGAGATAGGTTTCAGATGGCGGCCATGTTGTATGTATGTTGCGCCACCAGCTGAAGCTTTACTTTACTCCTGGGAACGTGTGTATGGCCACTGGAAACAAGTGCATAATGGGATTAGGCAAAATAATATTGGAATACAAGATGGCATACGTTAGGAGATGTCTATGGAACCGCCGTATGAAGCCTTGTCCCTGGAATGTGAATGTAGCCACTGGAATAAAATGCATGACGCATGTAGTGATTGGTAAGAATGGGTTTCAGATGGCGGCCATTTTGAAATCCAAAATGGCCACCCTAGATCTTGCTGGGAAAAAAATTGCAACATCAAATTCCGTGATCTACGTGCATTTTAGACTTAATTTAGCCTTGTTACCAAGAATGGACCCAAATATCCACAAGTTTACACAAGCCTTTGGACTATTACATCAGACCCATAAGACAAGGGTAAATTTCAAACCGGCTCCCACTGTGGTGCTTGTGTGTGTGTGGGGGGTTTTTGTGTTGTTTTTTTTGCGTTTTCCGACATTGCGTTAGACGTTTCCTGTCTCAGGACAACAGAAATGAATTCATTCCACCTCGGATAGTAATTTTTCGATTAATTTTCGTGCGAGGAAATCTACGAAAAAGAAAGGATAAGTGAAATGTTCGAAGGAAGAGCTCGTTATTGTGTGATAGTTTTGAAGATTTCATGAATTTTACATGCTTCGAATAAATTGCGATGGTCATCAAATTGTGCTCCCTTGCCTAATTTAGTATTTTTAGGCATTGTAGGGAGGATTATCTCCTGTAACAAAAATATGACACCTCAACCAAGTTATAGGTATCATGTTTTCAAGAGAAAATCTTCCCCACAAATGACTCAAATTCCAAAATGGGCCAGAGAGCACAAGTGGTCACCCACGAACCCATTTTTATGCAATTGACTCTCGCAATATTTTCGAGGTTGATATTTCAATATGTAAACTTCAAGAAAAATCTGATTTTTCAGGGAATTAGTCCAAAATACCCGTCAATGTGACGCCATGAGTGCAGCCCGTGATGTTTGATTCTGTCCATATTTCACCTTGCTTCTGTTGATATTCAAATTAAATCCAAGAAAACTCCATCCCATGAACCGTGTTCCGTATGAATGAACCGAAGTTCCATGTGAAAATATATTTGTATTTGGAGCAAATAGTCGGAACAGAAAAATGCCCAAGTTGATAAACTACACCGAAGTCCAAATCGTTTACATCACCGCCACATATCACCACTGTCCTTCTAAATTAAGCTACTGATTTCACATGGCTATGCTTGGGTGCACTGCACTTCCAGTGCGGCTAGAGAGACATTGATATTCTTTGTGAGAGCTCTAACATCTCATGAGTCGAAGCTTTGTTCATCAGATGATTCAGCGTTCTCTTCTCTCAATCCTATCCCAATATGTATAGGATGTACGCTGGTTTACATGTATGTATTTTCCCGTCCGTATAGTGTCCAAGATATTCATGCACATTTGGAATTGGTGCTGTCATTCGAAGTAGGTCTTTCGCTTGTTGACATGGAAATTATTTGATGAACGTGCTTATTTGACTTCTTGTCAGTACTCTGGCATCGTTTTCCATCACCCATCTTCAGGGATAAATTATAATACAATTATATTCCTACATTGTGAAACACCCTGTCAGAAAATACTGGTTCGGGTGAGAATCGAACTGACGATTGGTCGAGCAGTGAGACGGTATCCCCTAAGTCGTGAGTTCGATTTCCACCTGAGCCAGTATGTTTTGAGAATACAGGTATCTCTTCTTAGGATCAACATTCAGCCTCGATTCCAAAACAATCGACTTCCTCAAAGCTGTAACATACGGCATTACGGCATTTATCAATACGAGCGTAGCGTGCAAGATCGATGGCGTTACGTTTCGTAACTTGTGTCTAATTCCGCTTAACCCGGGGCTAGGGGCCGTATGAACCCATGATACTCATGGTGCTCATATGAACAGTCACAATCAAAGCGTGACTGAGATACATCATTCTCTAGATGACGACTTTACAAAAATTATTATGGATTGAGAATACTGATCAGCGATACGGATTTTATATTTTTGGAACATCATGATGTCTTGTCGGCATCATTGAAAACTGTTGACCGCTTCGCTCTTGCAGGAAACTAGCCTATGTTTATTTATACTAGATTGACTTTTTGAATTTGGTGCTAATACTGTCATATGGAATAGGTCTTTGGATTATGGACGCGGATATTTTTTAATGGACGACGACTGAATTATGAATGACTAACTAGACGCTTGTAATTGTACCTTTTACGACAATAACAGTGTAAACGTGCTTCCTGCCGTATGGCAGTAGTGTGTTAGATAACACTACATTTACACCCCTCGATCGTTTTATTTGTTATTATTATATCTAGCTGTGTTATGGTTGTGCACGTGAATGCAGGATCGTAAACCCGACTTTCGATATTTCAACTGTACATTATACAGGTATAAGCCTACAATGATTAAAATACTCAGTTCTAAACATACAGAATTAACGCGTCCTTTTCTCCCAAATCTCCCAACATTGCTGGTTAGGCAGAAGGTTAATATAGAGAGATAGTCACATGGGAAACATCGGGAACGAGATGTCACTTGCCGTGAGCTTAGAGGCGAGCACTAACGCGAAAGTATCGCGCGATGAGACACCACAAAATCATCAAGCCGTCTAATTTGAAACTGCTGTGAACTCTCCTTTCCAATGCAAGATTGTATAATCTCTATAGAAATTGCTACCGTTTAATCAATAAATGCTTGATAAATCTCTGAGAATGGCTGACATTTCTGAAGCAGTTTTTGCAAGGTGCCTCAGGGCAGCACTGATATTTACAGCTCGTTTCTTGTGCTATCGAGCGAAGGAAAATTGCAGTGAGGAGGATCTAGATGAAAGCTTTAATCTCTTTAGAGAGATAATGAGGTGATAAACTTCTACGTGGGCCGACAAAGATGTCTGCAGAGCCCCTAAAACCACCATATACCCCGCACCCTGTTATTGTTCCTTAATTAAAAGCCGTAATAGTTTTTATCCTCGAACGTATCTAAATGCCTCTGGCGAGGCCATCGGCGGATATACGTCTTAGACCGTAGATGAACTTGGTAGCTTTTTCTGATCTTATGAAGCAGCTTTGGAAATAATATCTGAGCTAGTTATCTTAACTGGATTTGGCCCCAAGACAAAGCGATTAGTGGTGTTTAATGTCGATAAAATTATTACCAGGGTATTTTTGATGCCTCTCTTTCTAAGATAAGGGAGAACGATATTCTGATATTCGTCCCTGGAAACACGGTCAAAACAACGTGATAAAATATACGAATTTCACGAGGCATATGTGAGATCACGATAAAGGTTTTGTACCACATAGAGCTTTGGAATACATCCAAACCATACGCACAGGCTCTGTAAATATGTAATAATTATAAAATATTTAGCATCGCTTGGCAGGAAAATGTACCAACAAATTATGTACGTAGTCTGCATTCCATGTATGCACGATTTTATAAGATGAGAAACACATTTGCGAAATTGGTGAAGACGGACGTGTTGCCAGAAACGAATAACGATGTATAGCAAAAGATATTTAGCCCTAATCATTAGTGAGTGATATTACATATACAATGGTGGTGGCCAAACATAAATACGTATTTGACCAAATATTCACATGAGCACACTGGCCGATATTCGACTAATGCTCTCCCGAGAGAGATGAGATTGGAGCGATTTCCATCAGCATGCCCATCTTTTTGTCGGCCACGGCAGAGTGCACTGATTGGTTGTCAACATTGCAACGTCACAACTGAAAATGTCATCACTGCTTGTTGGACACGTCATAATGTGAAGTGTCGTATAATTGACATCATCATGTTCTAGATGTTGTGGTTGTAATGGTATGGCGAGATTGAAGTTCGTCGATCCGGAGGGAAAATTTCAATTTTCTCTGACTGATATTCTTGCTTTTACTGTGTATATTGAACTCGCTGTATTCGAATATGAAAAGTGTGATGTCTTAGTATGCTTCGATACTGATAACAGCACAACTGAGAGTTGAAACAGTTTTCCTATTTTAAGGCTGATTACATCTTTAAGAAAGTCAGGAGTGACTTTCCAACTCCAGGATTCTCTGTAACACTGTGACGTCGTGTATTATGGCATGGAAAAGCTGCTAGAAACTGAAGTGCGCGTTTGGCTGATGTATCCGTTGAACGATTGGTTGAACACGCTGGTTGCATCCTTTCGTATTATGTTGTTAGAATCAAAATACATAAAAAGATCAAATACGTTAGGATATGTCACGTATCTAAACTCTTGGATGAGAGTGTGAATTGCTCATTTCCAGGGCCTCCTCTGTTCTCATTGATTGAAAACAACTTTATCCGCGCACAACTTCATTTTTTTACAGTGAGTAAGTAGGATTTAACGTCGTTTTCAACTATGTTTCAGTCATATCAGGACGATGTCTACATATATGCCAGGATGCGAGAGTGGGCACAGATCCTATTATCCTGGACACTGATCAGCCCAGACAGCAGGCCCCACACAGCAGACTGGATCGGCCAGCTCGAACAAACCACTGCCTTTTTCGTCCCAAATCTATGATTTTCACAAGGACATGACAATAACTGAACGGCTACTCCAATTTGTCTCATACGTGGCTGTCCAGCAGAGTGCCAAACGACTGCAGAAGTCATGAGCAGTGTACATATATTTTAGCCCTACCTGACCTGGGGGGGGGGAGGCGAAATGGAATGCTGAAACTCCTTTACTTTCTAGTTTATCATATTGGGGTCATTTGAGCCCATCTGTATAACCCCCCGAGCAGAGCATCATGGGTAAATTCAAGATGGCGGCAACGTAAGGTATCAGAAAAGTGATCTTTTTGTCATATTTCTTCAAAATTTCTGCTTTTCCGCGATGAAAAGTGGGCAAAAAATATTTTATTTCACATCACATTGATATTTACTAATTTATCATGCGATTTTTGCGGAGAAATTGCATAAATAAAAATATCGAAAAATCCGACCGAAAAATCGACCAAAAAATGTCGTTTTTCAAAATGACGTAGCTGTGACGTCATCAAAGCGGCTATCTTTGATTTTTTTACAGTTTCTGTTAGAGCTTGACCTAGGGGTATAGTGTAGTAAGTTTCCGCTCCCTAGCTCAAGAAAAAAGAAAAATAATTGAGGTTTCTTCTATTAGTTTAATCAGAAAACTTAATTTTCACGAATGAAGCACCATACCGCGATTCAGTCGTATTTCAATTTAGAAAAATAACCCATTGAAAACCATCTATTTACGTGCACGATAGACGATTATCGAAAGTCCAGAAGAATTCCTGGAATATTCCCATCACCCGATTTGGTTGGACATTTATTGGTAGTATAGGTTTAGCGATAACGTATTAGAATGGTTCCATTTGTGGAAATACTAAACGCTTTCCTGTACAGGTTTTCTGTGTGATTTTACAATCTTATACCTATGCTGAATGAAATTTGCCATTGGGTCACTGCCTCAAATTCAAGATGGCCGTCCAAATTCAAGAAACTAGAATGCGCTGTAGCTTCTTAATGATCCATAATGATTGCCAAATTCACATATATTGGATCTCTGCAGCTTCTACTTGTAGCAGGAATTACCATATTGTCTCTATTATTGGGTTCGCAGGACTGCGATAGTTTCTGTTGTACCCTTCCATGTTGTACCCTTCCCTTGATGGTCCCCAAAGCCATGTAAATCAGATCTCTCACAGCTTCTGCAGAAATTAACTTTCTGTGTCTAATATGGGATTTGCAGGATTTCAGAAAGTTAATTCCGTGACCTAAAGTACATTTTTTTTTAGTTTTAATGACAAGTCCAAGAAGACCGCCAAGCCATGTAAATCATATCTCTCACAGCTTCTGCAGAAATTAACTTTCTGTGTCTAATATGGGATTTGCAGGATTTCAGAAAGTTAATTCCGTGAACTAAAGTACACTTTTTGAGTTTTAATGACAAGTCCGAGATGACCGCCAAAATCCAAAATAGCTGTCAAAACCACATGAATTGGCTTTCGACAGTTCATATCTGTTACAGAAATTAGCCTTTTGTGTCTATAATTGGGTTTGCTGCATAGAGGAAGTTGATTCCTTGAACACAAATACTCAATGGGAGCTTTAACGGCATCTGAAATTCAAGATGTTCGCCAAATACACAAATAACTACCAAAATCAAGTAAATTGGATCCTAACTGATTTTTATTTCTCAAAGAATGAGATTTTCTTGTCTAAAATGGGGAGTATGGTGTTTCTGAAGTTGATTCCGTGCACTTGATTGTGGAATGTGCATGTAAATAATCGTGCTACTCTGGGAATACTACTCTCTGTCTCCCATTACAACGGATTTGCGACAATATTTTGGAGTAAATTTTTTTCAAGGAGTAATCTATTTTTATTCTGAAATTTCATGAAATTCCAACCAAAACAAGGTTCATATTCACTAAAACGATTTTTTCATGTTAAACTATGACCTCATAAGCGCAAGTCCCATTGTTACAGCAATCTAAGCCCAACGTCATTGTTCTTTGAAAATACATGTGAGGTGTTGGAGATTTTTATATATCGATGTTGACCTGCTAGATATATACAGGAGGGCTGTAAAATCTTGAACAGGATGCGCCGTGTTAACTGTTGCACAAAACAAAGTTCTTGCGCTAAAAAAATAGTTCTGAAGCTTATTCTTCTTGATAACCTAGTTTTTTGTCTTTTTTGCTGACCTAGTTTTATTTTTATTGTTCTTTTACGAAAGAAAATATAGTAGATGTGTCTTAATGTTTTTTCAAGCGCTTATTTGTTGTTTTTGAGGGTTTGCTAGTTTCTAGTTCAAAGTATGTCGTCTGCTAGACCAGAGACTCGTCTGCTAAACCAGAGATTTTAATAGGCTAATTTTGGTTGATTTTTTTGTCTGTGTATGTCACAATTTTTTTTACATGAAATGGTTTGTTTGGTCAATATTAATGGATATCTGTTGTATA
This sequence comes from Hanleya hanleyi, assembly GCA_036873755.1. Classification (NCBI taxonomy): domain Eukaryota; kingdom Metazoa; phylum Mollusca; class Polyplacophora; order Lepidopleurida; family Hanleyidae; genus Hanleya; species Hanleya hanleyi. Next base: position 61,998 of record JAVTVY010035875.1, read on the forward strand.
CTGCATTTCCAATTATCTCTCGCTTTCCTCATTTCTTTGTTTTTACTACATGTATGTTTAAAGGGGAATTTTGGCAAATGAATTTGAGTGTTCCCCTTCTTGAGGCCCTCTTCTTCAGCAATGTAAACTAAGCCAGTGGTTTCTGGCAAACAGCAAAGTGTGGCTAGCTGTCCAGGCCAGCAGTTGTTTTGCTGACCTAGTTTTAAATGCTTCAATGTAGGTCATCCAGACTTGACTGAACTTCCAACAACGTAATATACATGCATAAGTAGGCCTCATCACCAGAATAAGCTGAGCTGCACAGATATTAACAGGAAATACATTGAATGATGAAATAAACACCAAAATACTCAGAGTAGTATTGACCATAAATTTCTTTGTCATTCATTCCCAATATGGTAAAGAGTTAATTACCAACAGCTTGATCAAGTGTCATAATATAACCGGATCCTGTAACTAGCCTTCTTCTACAAAGAATTTTGAATATGAATAATGATGACAAACTAAAGCTGTCTCATGTAGTTAAACACGACAGCAAGAAAGTTTTAAATTCATGTAGGAAGGAATATATTTGTGAACATTCCCAATCATATGCCAAGGCTGTAGCCAGGAATCTTCATTCACAAGCCATATTTCCTCTCTGTATTGTGAGTATTTCATTTGAGCTCCCCATTAGAAAATTCAGAAATGAAAAATGTTCATGTTGTGTAAGTGTATATATGCAGCCTTCAATGAATTAATAGACACTCCACAGCACGGTATGAATTGCCTCGGCTTATAATTTTTAACACATATGTGTTTTAAGGAAGTATACTACAAAAAAACAAATTATATATACCAATATATATATATTTTCTTGCATTGATAATCGAAGTTCAGTTATGTCAATTAAGCGTCTTATTTGAGTAAGAAGCCTACCTACTTTGTCAGAATTCGTATTTTCACTAATTTGGGTGTGCCTCAAAAAAAGTTGCCGCGCTGAATAAAGGTTGTGCCCAAATTAGGATAAGGCCAAAATTAATACTTTGTTTGCGGTAACCGGACCGAACAAAAATGGTAGACCCAAAACTCTTCCGAAATGTTCAAAAACAAGAGAATCGTGCATGCCACAACACGTGTATATGCGTGTAAATGGTTTGCCGATAGATGCCACTGTGTCCCCAAAGTCAGGAAATCATTGAGTCATATTTTTATATGCTCATCGAAGACTAGGCCATATATGCGATGATGAGTTCTGTCCAACTATCCGTCTTGGATTGGTATCAAACTTTGGATAAACATGTACATTACCCGCAGGGCAAAGAGGGGCCCTATTCATTTTGAGGTCAACAGGTCAATGGTCAAGGTCACAGTCCCCCAAACTGAATCAAGTTCTGACTATACTGTTAGGTTGGACTATTCAGAGTTGTCTCCCCTACTGGATACATGTATGAAAAAGCTACATTCAGTTAAACGGTTGTGAAATAAAAAGCATGCATGCACTAATTTAACTGGGAGAGGGGAACTTTATTAACTCAAGAACAAAGGTTTACTTCATCACTTTCTTCACATTTTTATTCTTCATGAAAAATATTTCCACCTGAAAGGAATTTATTTGAAGGGAAATTGATATTTTCTTGTGTTTGACTTTTGTCGAATTCAATGTGGGACGTGTGAGCTCTTATCTCTTGTTTCAAGGTCACCTAGTTACAAAGAGTTGAGCCCCTTTTAGCTTAACATTGGATAAAGATGTAACAAATGTTACATTCTTGTAAGCACAAAATCTTAGACCTTTCTCTGGATTGCTCGCTACCAATTGGGACCAAGGCCATTAAACAACCTTGAAATTTGGACCAATGTAATTCCAGATGTACAGGCATATATTGGAGCCCCTTTTTGATTAATTTCGGCCTAATCTAAAGCCCTGGTAACCCAGGTTTATGTTTCATGAGGAATAATTTTCATAAAATCTCTCACCAAGTTATCTATTTTGAATATGTTCCGTTCGAGGATGTTATGTTGTTTGTTACTTGTTTGCTGGGAAAAAGAATGTAAGGTCATTAAACAGATCATAATGGCAATTTACACTGAAGTTAGTTAGGACTATTATGCATCAGCATGTAATATTAGAAGCAAATTAACTGGAAGTGTGTATCATTAAAAAAGACTAGCTAGACAGCACTGGCACTCATCAAACAGCCTACATGACTAGACTCTGTACTCTTCAAAATCTTTACACAGGTAAGAACATAGATGAAATGCAAAGGCACAATGCGGGGGGATCATGGGTGAGAGAGAGACACACATAGTTTTAACGCGATCGTGAGTGTGGTTAATTATTTATGGTTTATAGGATTAGTCCTCATGTCTGGCCGTACCTCGGCAGAATATGAGTTTGGCATAGATGCAATTCTATAATATCGGTCACTATGTTTAGGAGTGGCGGGTCACATTCATGACCTCCTGTTTTCTCAGAATTGAGCAAAATAAATGCCAGATCAGCAGTCATATATTTCATCCCCTATGAACTCGGATGTAAAGTTAAACTGGAGAGACTCCAACATTTCATTCCCTTGAGGGCAACCAAGCAACCATTCTACAGCATATCTCCCTTATAAGCTTGACTTGTCTATGAACAAGGCGAAGCACGCGTCCGTCTGTTGCTGTTATTTTCAATGGACCGTAGACTTTTAAAGTCATAGCTTTTATGTACACACACGCGTGCAGGGCTGGTACCAATATCGAGTACACAGCCCTGGATGGAGGATGAGGATTGGTATTCCAATTTCAGCATCAGCTCATCTCCCATGATGCACCGTTGAATTTTTGTTTTGAACCGTGCGAACATGAAACTTACCAATTGTTTGTGCAACAACGTCAAAAGTTATAAGAAGGGAGGCAGGGTGCATTGCAGCAAGTCTAATGTAAGGTGCAGAATTCTAGTTCTTTTGCGTCTGGTAATATTTTGAAGAAAAAAAGACAAATACTTGACCTTCTATGTTTTACCCAAAACCGTGGTGAAATTCAGATGACTGCTGATCACAGGCATGACGAATAGCAATCGTTTCTATGATTCCCAGATATCGATATATGAGAAAGCCTATAGGCTCTAGTTTTATTCTGAATAGATTTCTTTGAAATTTCAGAATAAAAATGCACAAATTACATATAGATAATGTGAGAAATTTCACCTCTCTTAGACAAATTGGCACCACGCCATTCAAGTCGACGTGAGACTAAGCCCTTTTCATTTTCATAAACGTATATGTCAAAATGTGATGACCCATCTGGACTAAAAGTGGTCTCCTTTATTCCAGTAAAGAGTATATATCTTTAACAGTGCCCTTATACAGGGATTTCCGAATCGGGGAGATCGTCTATATATCACTGATGAGTGGGAATGTAGCTCACAGATGACTGCATCATTGATAAATAACGATCTGAAAATTGCATGTTCAGCGAATTTCTGCCTTTATTTATAATAGTGTCCAAAACTATTCTCCTTCACACCATTTCATACTCTTGTATGATATATTAACAAAAAGTCGACTGCAAAGTCGATCAAGAAATGTTTCTGATTGGCTGACTTGATACTTATATTTGTGTACATACCTTGTTAAATACTGGAGTTGTCTCATTGTATATATTCCTGATGATATATTATATCAAATTACTCAGTGGAACCACAAATGCTTCTTTCGAATGCAATGTTCTCAGAGTAGCCATATCAGGAATATATACACTTTGTGATGGAGCTCGCTTCAAAGATAATGTAGTGAGATTCAGCCTCGAAGATAACGATAATATTCAAGGGCGGGAAAGCTGGGCGGAATCACGATATACAATCTTACTTCTAGAAACGGATTTCTGCTACAAAAGCTGTGAAAATCCAATATGTGTGGCGATCATTTTTTGGTAGCCATTAGTTTAGATGCTGCTGAATCTAAAGCGCATTTTATAGCACAAAATCATTATCTTTATCCTGCAAACCCCATACTAGACACTGAAAGCTAGTTTCTGAGAAAACTAGACGTGATTTTGGCGGCTATTTCTGTATTTAAATCTTTAATGAGCATTCTAATTCACGGAATTAACTTCCGGAATCCCGCAAGCCCCATATTAGGCACAAAAAGCTCATTTCTGCTAAAATCGAATCGATGGGAGATCATGGATTTGGGGGCCAATTTGGATTGTATTTGTTATTAAAGCTCCAAAGAGCATTCCAGTTTGCAGAATAAACTTCTGAAACCCTGCAAACTCAATAATGGAGACAAAAAGTTAATTCCTACTGCGAAGATCCAATATATGTGAATTTTGATATCCTTATGTATTTTGGCGGCTAGATGCTAATGAGCTAAAGGGCATTCTAATGTACATAATCAATGTTTTTAATCCCGCTAACCCCATACCAGACACAAAAAAGCTAATTTTTGCGACAAACAAGCTGCGAAGAACCAATTTACGTGATATTTGCGCCCATTGTTGAGGTTTGACGGCCATCTTGGATTTGAGGTAAAATCAAGGGTGGCCCGAAGGCAAATTGCAATCAGCATGGGTATGAAACTCATTGCGCGAAAAATATTAACACGAGCAGAGGTATGAACAGTATTAGCCTCCTGGATTTGCACTGGCTCAATTCCCGGTTTTAATTGTAACTGTTCCACAAAGCCTTCCGGTGACTCTTGATAACACTCGAAGTAACCTGAATACTCTTTAACTCACTTGCCTTGTCCACTACATATGGCTAAAGTTGAATCAAGACTACCAGGGAAATTGAAACGGGAGACAGAAAATAAATTTTCGATCGCAAGTTCAAATTGCGGGGAACAGCTGCAGTGAGAAATGATCAATGTTCTCGTCTACCCATACAAGGGCGGTAAAATACGATCAAAGGGCACTTAACCCGGCATTGACGTTGATCTCTATTGTGGCAGCTCTTCTCCGGGGAGTCTGTGCTGATCGGACTTTGCTCCGTAAAATGTATTAGGCTGTAGCGATTGTGCATCATGATACGAAATGATCCTTAGTATCATCTCGCCCTTCAATAGTTAAGCAAACATAATTCGGTAGAAATGACGCGCCCGTCGGTTCGATTTTTCTTTTCATACTAGGAGATTCAATAAGACGATCAGATTACGCTTTCTGGAAAGATATTTTTAGTAACAAAATTGTTTTAGTCCTCGGAATTTCGACACGAGAACGGATCAAACCGGAGAGGTTTTCGCCGCAATCTCTTTAATTCCCAGAGAATCACACACCCTCTTCTAAGAGGAGAGACATTTGAATGGGACCGAGCACTGTTTCAGAATAGCACGATGTACAAACTTCGTGTTGTAGCATTTGATATTCACAAATCACATTTACCCATCTCCATCATGCTATAAGCCTTTAGATAGCTATCGCCGAATTTCATCAAATCTTCATCTGATCACAGTTACTTATGGAGAGTCTGTCTCAATATCATTACAATGAGATCCGAGTCTGTCCCAGAAGTTTACAAGTGTGCCACATGTAACTAAGAAGGGGCAAATCTGATAATGATTTCCGTTATATATCAGGTTTTTTGTTCGGTTGATTTGGTGAATTCAATAAAAATCACCTGTAGTCTTGATTCGTGTATAAAATGAAATATATCGTATTTTATGGAATACAAGGTCGAAAGATACACGTTATTCGCAATTGTACATACTGACAGGTAACGTCTTCAAATCTGTATTTTTCTCCAGGTAGCTAACCACAATGAAGCCAGTGCTACCTAGGGAGGGTCATATGGATTCCAAGTTGCAGAGCAAGATAACGCCTATTGTCATGACCTCGCCGGGCTACCTTTCCAAGAGTTCATTAGCAGTGGTAAATCTGTATAAAAGTATAGTCTTCGACTTGATTACGGATGTATAAAATTAACACAATAACCTTAGACTTTCTCAGTAAGTACATCGTTAATCCTACAGAACCTGTAGAACTTGACAATCCTTATCTGTTTTCGTACGTACCTAGTGTCACGTTCTGTTGTGACCCTTTGACACCTTTAACCCAGAATGTCACAGAGAGCTTACTCATTTCAGAATCGACTTAATTTTCAGGATAGAATTCAAACAAAATTTATTTAACCTAATGCAGTCGCAAACTAATGGTTTGCTAATCCCATTTTTTTTTTCAGAAACACATACACCGGTATGTAGTATTCACCCAGTGGACTTTTATTTCCTTGTTGTTTTTTTCTATAAATTGAGATATATTTATGGCCTTAAATTCTAACGAATAGCCCTGACTTACTATAAATAGAGGGTTTCATTTTACTGTTTGCTGACAGCTTCTTTCTTGCAGGATACCATCTTCTGTTTTATGATTTTTATTTCATACATATTTGGACATGGTGCTAACTGTCTCGAAACAGGTCTTCTTTCGATTATTGATGCGGACTTTTTATGGACGACGGTTGAATATATAATGTAGGTTCTGACACTTGGCATGAAACATATCGTCAAACAGGCCATGAAAGTGGGCTAATCGATTATAGAAATTATGGTATGACAAGTTTTTAGTGATCATATCGCTTTATGTGAGAAGGCTTCGATAAAATCGTACCATCTCACAATCTACACCTGGGGTTGACCCGAAGTGATGGTTATGCATGTCCTGACTAGGAGTGTCCCTTCCTTATTATATAGAGTGGAGCGATATGTTCATGTGTAGACTATGGAGTATCCACACGGCCCCTAACACCGGCTTAAGCGGAATTAGATACGCTAGCTCGGAAGCAGTGATCACAGATCAGCTCAGACAACTCATATGATATTTATGGATGAGCATCGTGGACGTCTGATAGAGTAAACGCGTCAACATGGGGTAACCTGGAAATGCAGGAATACCGAGAGAAACTAAAATCCAAAGTGTGGTAGGGTGAAAATCGAGTTAGTTTTTCCCTTTGTCGGATAGCTGAAATAGCTGTTTTGAGGGATGTATCTAGTTCATCACTCATTTTCAATTGATATGCATACTCATTTGTCTATAAATGTCGGTTTTGTGGGATATATCGGGTGATTTCCGGTAAGCGAAAAGTAACGAAATCCCTTATGATCACTTGGATAACACACCGGTAAGTTGACCGTATCTCAAGATAGAGAGTGGATAATATTAAATCATGTTTCAGGGTACCGTAGACTTGCCCTTTGACCTAGTGACCTCAAAGTTATTTTCCAGTACACTGTTGAAAATTCTGAGTGCAGTTTGCATTCTAAGTTAAAAAAATTACGACACACATACACTGCAGACAGCGATTCTAACATGTTAAAGAAGCGCTAGATTCCAACGGAACGGACAATTACTGTACACACATGCATCCACGTGGGATTTCTCGACTCTCCATATTGATATCCGGGACCGTTTTGAACATCCCAGTTCATTTATAATATCGTTGCTCAATAAAACTGGTCAGCGGTATATCACTGTCGGAAGCCATACGGCTTTCTTCCGTGCTTACTGTACGTTAACCGTGTCTGGCCTGCGCCATTTTGGGGTGTACCACAGCCTGAAAGCCGTGAAAGCTTATTCCTTCCGCCACCACCACCACCACCACGCACACATTCCTGAGTAGTTTTATAACTATACATTAGCTGGGATACAATATATCACAGATTTGAGAATAGTCAGCTGGAATTTACTTCATAATCTATATTGTAAAAAGGTTTATTTAATATATAAGTAATTCACTTTGTTAGTTATTATCTCAATTTGTCATCGTAATATGTAAGATCCGACACCGTAATCAACCATGCGAGTAGTGGTGTCCGCTGTTTTTGTACACATGCCTACAATTTAGTTGTCATTTGTCACACCCAAGAGAAACACGTAAATATATCAATCAAGTATCAACCAGTCAAACACGTTTAACTTTTTTGAATCGCGAGTTTCAATCTACCATTCGGTCATGGAAACCGAACCAGACGTACATTCCTATACGAGCGTCTAGTCCGTCACTCAATATACAGTCGTAGTCCTTTAAAGAAATTCCGCGTCCATAATTCAAAATATAAGCGTCTATCTAAAAATAGACCATAGCATACACAGTGAGTGAGTGAATGAATGAATATGATTCAACTTCGCTTTCAACACTATTTCAGTCATATCACGACGTTGGTTCCTATTCCTGTTCACACCCGTAAACCGCACGGGTAGGGTCCTATTCCTTTTAACACCCGAGACCCCACGGGTGGATCCTATTCCTTTTCACACCCGGGATCCCCACGGGTCGTCTCTTACGACAAGCTCTCTGAGGAGCGGAGACCTATTCTTACCATGACCTGGAGGGTGCACAACGACACCCCAGATCAATTCCCGGGACCCTCACGGGGCTAGCATACAGAAAACAAGGCTAGTTTCCTGTAGCAGAGAAGCTGTCAACAATTTTCAATAATGCCAGCAAGACATCATTATGTTCCAAAATTATCAAATCCGGATCGCTGATCAGTATTCTTAATCTATATGATTTTCGTTGTGAGGTCGTTATATAGAGTATGATGTATCTCAGTCACGCTTTGATTGTGGCTGTTCATATGAACACTATGAGGATCTTGAAATACATGGGTTCATACGACCCGCAACCCCGGGTTAAGCGGAATTGGACACAAGTTACGAAACGTACCGCCATAGATCTTGCACGGTACGCTCGTATTTTGCTATCAGCATGCGATATGTATCGCCAAATTTGAGAAACTTCGAGTGAGGGCGCTTGATGATATAGCCCTTGTTTTATAAGTTTCTGCAATAATGTTTTGTGACGTTGATTAAAATCGTCACATTTAATAAGGGATCCAGCAAATGCTACTAGGCGAGATATGTAGACGCCATATGCAGGTCTCACTGGAATATTACTGTCCAGAATGAGATAGATTAGGATGTCGAAATTGTAATCATCGCTTTTGTCGTAAAGTGGACGACGGAGAAAGCCCGATTCATTTTTATAGAGATATATGTTTAGATATGATGTGCCGTTAGGACTATCTGTAGTTTCCTTCAAATCCAGTGAAGGTGGATATATATATATCCTTCACTCTGTCCTTTATATAGCGATTATCCACAGCCAGAATTTCGTCTATATAACGTTTGGCGAGTGAGAAGGAACGGTTTTTCAAAAGATCGGTTTTTGAAAGCGCCTGCATATAGGCGTATTCATAAGAGAACATATATAGGTCATTTATATCCAATTATTTTTAGGATGAAACTTTCTCAGTAAAGTACAAATACTAGTGCTGGATGGGTCAGTCCCGTGCGAGACTCGAACCCGCGTCCTCAGAGTTTAGCACCAAATCGCCAGCAGTAAATGCAAGCGGCCCAGACCACTCGGCCACCTCAGTTTCCACAAAAGAGGAAGTTCGGAGACCGGAGTCTAGATTACGTACATTTACTACCCCTCTGATAGACATATAATGGCACAGCTCCTAAAGCCGATATTATATATATACTAATGCCATTTAGAAAGTAGATAACATTTATATCCAATTATTTTTAGGATGACACTTTCTCAGTAAAGCACAAATACTAGTGCTGGATGGGTCAGTCCCGTGCGAGACTCGAACCCGCGTCCTCAGAGTTTGGCACCAAATCGCCAGCAGTAAATGCAAGCGGCCTAGACTGCATTTACTGCTGGCGATTTGGTGCCAAACTCTGAGGACGCGGGTTCGAGTCTCGCACGGGACTGACCCATCCAGCACTAGTATTTGTGCTTTACTGAGAAAGTGTCATCCTAAAAATAATTGGATATAAATGTTATCTACTTTCTAAATGGCATTAGTATATATATAATATCGGCTTTAGGAGCTGTGCCATTATATGTCTATCAGAGGGGTAGTAAATGTACGTAATCTAGACTCCGTTCTCCGAACTTCCTCTTTTGTGGAAGCTGAGATGGCAGAGTGGTCTAGGCCGCTTGCATTTACTGCTGGCGATTTGGTGCCAAACTCTGAGGACGCGGGTTCGAGTCTCGCACGGGACTGACCCATCCAGCACGAGTATTTATGCTTTACTGAGAAAGTGTCATCCTAAAAATAATTGGATATAAATGTTATCTACTTTCTAAATGGCATTAGTATATATATAATATCGGCTTTGGATCTGTGCCATTATATGTCTATCAGAGGGGTAGTAAATGTACGTAATCTAGACTCCGGTCTCCGAACTTCCTCTTTTGTGGAAGCTGAGGTGGCCGAGTGGTCTAGGCCGATTGCATTTACTGCTGGCGATTTGGTGCCAAACTCTGAGGACGCGTGTTCGAGTCTCGCACGGGACTGACCCATCCAGCACTAGTATTTGTGCTTTACTGAGAAAGTGTCATCCTAAAAATAATTGGATAAAAATGTTATCTACTTTCTAAATGGCATTAGTATATACATATATAGGTCAGTCAAAATCGGCGCACAATTAGTACCCATTTGAATTCCTATATGCTATTGATATATTGTGTTGCCAAATTTCACAGAGATATTATTAGTGAGAAATTCAAGCAACTCTAGCAACAACGAAACATCTCATGAATGTTATCCCTTGTATGTAGTAGAGGTAATTGAATGTTTTATGGCTTCTGACATTAATATATCGGGGATCAGTTTTCTAGAACACAGATACTATTAATGTTCTTAGCTGGTCAATCGGGTCCTGATGAGAGATTGTAGTATAGATAGTTCAGAAATTTCATGTGGATACATGTCTGTACGGCCTGTGACCTTTAGCGTCAAGTCCTTTCGTAAGACATTTTTAATTGTTCAATACCCACATACATTCAACGCCAAAGTTTTTAGAAAAAGTGGCGCAAAACCTTTCCAAAATGCTTTTATCTCCTGAAGGGCTCTCGGTTGAAAAAAGCATGGTGATGCAGCTTCAAGAACCAGCTATGTATCTGGCTTTGTATGCATTTTCGGAGTCCAGTAAACTTTCGGTATATCCTTATGAGTGACTGAAAGACAAATAGCTCTTTTCTTGGGAAAAGTTTTGTGATTGTTAAATAAATCTTCCAGATTAAATGCAGTTTGGGAGTAAGTAGACGTATTTGATGGTCTTTAACCATCACCTGGTAATAGTAATATTTACATTTGAATACTATATAATTTGGAGCTTTGTCTGTTGGGACTATGATGAACTTACTCTGGAGATGTGTCTGAACTTCTTGTGAATTGAGGTTTCTAAGTACCCGGGGAAGGGTACTTCTCTCAATATGGCGGCGTGTTTCAACGACCATGTTCTTGGTCAGGTCCAGTCAATTGGCATGTGCTGTAGGTTCAACTTTTCTCGCTTTGACACTCAGTAACATACTGTTCCATTGCAGTTAGGAATATCTTCTGGTCGGCCTTCAGGTTCATTCTTCACGGCTCTACATATTTAGTTCCCCTCATCCAGAGTGTTTTAGGTCTTCATCACTCACTATATCAAGGTTACCAGTCACAATATGTCTGCATGGTGTGTAGATGAAGTTCAACGATTCACAATCACAGCTATAGCCGCCAGACGTGCATAAATTGCAGTCAAAGTCCTTGACAGCTTTAGCGTAATTGAATATTTTGGCGGCTATAGGTTAATATACTTATATGAAATGCAAAGAGGTTCTGTAAACTTAAATAGTTTGGTACAGCGTTGCGTATCTCTGGATCATTCAGGATTCGTGGTAAATTAATTATGTGAAGTTCTTTATCGAAGTAATTGAGTATGAAGAAAAGCCGATCTTGGGATGTTTCGATTATGTTCACTGGATGATACAATCGAAAATACGCTATATCTTAACAAACTTTGAATTGAGGGTGGTATTATATTTTCTCAAGAAACACAGAGAGAGAGAGAGAGAGAGAGAGAGAGAGAGAGAGAAATAAGTTTTAAGGTTTCAGCAGTATCATTGTTTATCTCTGGCTATTAGATTTAAGGATAGCTGTCCCCTTAGAGGGTCAAAATTTGTAAAAAAGAATTATTTCTTCATTCAAATATTCAATATTTCCTCTAACATTTGGTGAAAAAATGAAATCAAAATTATAAATAGAAGTGCTTCAATATTAGGATTAAAAATTTAGTTTCCGAGGCACTGGAACAATAAACAGATTGCCTTAGCTTGGGCTTGGCTACTATTTTTGTCTGTTAAATTTCCCTTTCCAAAACTCATTTCCGCAGTATTATGGTAAGCTAATTATCTATTAGTCCTACTTATTTACATTAATCTACCCCCTTCTGATCAAAACCATGCAAACATTCGTATTTTTGTTTCTTATTATAACAGTGACACTTCACTCAGACACCCGCTGTGAAGTGATCTACACATGTGTGAACAATTCTCAGTTTTAGCAAGTTTTTAAGTCTAAATTGGACTTTAAACCGCCTTGATGAAAAAAACTTAGTGCAATAGTTATCCAGAATAAACAGGAATTCTAGTAGGTCCCATTAGACAGATTAAAAATGTATTTGACAATAGAATTCAAGCAAAACATTTTGATTAATTCATCAGATGTACAGTTGGACACATTTTGCCCGATTTAATTTCTAGCCTTTCATTTTTGTACAAAATCCGAGATTTAAACGTTTATTTCTCGAAAAGTATCCATGCCACGCTTTTGAAATTTGGCATGCTTGTTACTTATAAGGTGATCTAGTAAACTTCATCTCACTTTTTGTAAGTTCGGATTAGTTTTTTAATTATTCAACTTTTAAAACAAACGACCGTAAAATAGTACGTTTTTTTCAATTTATTTTAGTAAAATAGCTGTAAAAACACAACCAGATAAACAATTTAAAGAATGAGATAAATTTACTAGTTCGAATTGTCTCCTATCAAAGTATACCATCAAAGTTGAAACAAGACCAACAGTTTGCATGAAATTTCAATTGAAAAATGGATGCTATTGTTTTCATTTTAATTTTTTAAAATTGGAATATTTTCTACAAAGTAGTAGCGTCAGTTATAGAAATTATATAGTTGAAATCCCTACGATGTACGCTTTCATAAAATATATAGTTTATTATGGTTATCTTGCATATTTATTGATTCAGACGACAAATAGTCACGGGGATGCAAAAACTGCCTCTAATGGGGACAGCTATCCTTAAAGCTCTCAGAGGTAACGCATGCAGGACAGTTCACATGGTATGAATACTGTTTAGTGTGTTAGTTAAACCCATTAAGTAATCTAAAGTGATGTGATCGTGTATCAACTCACTATTTAACTTTTTCCCCTACCAAAGATGAGATGTCTCCATTGGTGGGTTTAAATGACTGTGTAATATTGGATATATTGCTTTTTCCAGATGTCATTTGGATTCAAAAAGGTCTTAGTGCATTTCCATCTATTAGAGACTCGATCGAGGAACCTGTGTTAATGTTGCTCGGCTCTGTTTTACCATTACTTTCTTCCTGTTTAGTCATAGTGAAGTTAGGATGTGCAGGAACCGACCCCGGGGACAACTTGTTCATCAGCAGAACCCAGGCGTACACGGGTTTAAAATACAAGCGCCTTGTCCGTCATTCAATATTCAGCCGTCGTCGATTAAAGAATTTCTGCGTCCATAATCCAAACACCGTATCCATATTCCATGTAGCAGCATTAGCACCAAATTCAAAAAAACAACAGTCATAGTTTACATAAACATAGGCGAGGTACGGCTTAAAATTATAGCGTTGGACACACCGGTTCTCGTTAGATCACCGAAGTTAAGCAACGTTAAGCTTTGTCAATACTTGGATGGGTGACCGGTTGCTGTACTGGCTGGGCTGATCAGTGTCCGGGGTAATAGGAACTGTGAGCACTCTCGTGTCCTGGCACATGTAGGCACCGAGGTTGAAAACGACGTTAAACCCTACTACTCACTCACTCACTCACTCCTAGTTTCCTGAAAGTGAGAAGCGGTCAACAGTTTTAAATGATGCCGGCAAGACATTATGATGTTCCATAAATATCAAATCCGTATCGCTGATCAGTATTCGTAATCCAAATGATCTTCGTTGTAAAGTCGTTATCTAGAGAACGATATATCTCAGTCACGCTTTGATTGTGCGTGTTCATATGAACGTTATGAGGATCTTAACGTACATGGGTTATTACGGCCTCCAGCAACGGGTTAAGCGGAATTAGACACAAATTACGAAGCGTGACGCTATGAATCTTACACGCTAAGCTCTTATTTTTCTATCAGCATACGAAATGTATTGCCGCTTGGTGGTATAGCCTGTTTTAGAAGTTTTTGCGGTAAAGTTTTGTGACATTGATTCAAATCGTCACATTAAACACAGGATCTAGCAAATACTACTAGACGAGATATGTATACGCCATGTGCAGGTACTACTCATCTGAACAGCCAGAAATGTTTCGATCAAGCCATGATCAGGCGACGTAGAATCGGCCATACACGATGAACTCACGAACATTTACTGAAAAAAGAGCCAGTCACATGGTGTATTCCATACCACGAAGATGTCACAGAGAAACATATTCTTATCGACTGTATAAATTTTAAGATTGTAAGAGATTCTTTTTATCGAACAACTACTTTAGAAAACTGTATCATAGGTTATTTGAGAGAATTCGGTTTGTTGCATAAGTTTTAATGTGTGTATGTTTTAATGTGTTGGATTACTAAGTTATTAACTTGAATACTTAGACTTTTGTTTGATCGTCGCTATATACATGTAGCTGAAATATTACTGAACGGGACTTTAAAACTGAATTCTCTCTATCTCTCTCACTCTTCAGAAAGGGATAGCTTACGATGTCGAAATATGGAGAGTCCGACCTATACCTGGATCTGACCGAACAGTCCATTCATAAGTATTCATTCATATTTCTCTTGTATAGAATGAACTATATATTATATTAAACCGTGTCAGAATCTCGTATTGTCGCAATGTGCGGTATATGTCTTAATATTTTTCGGTATTCTATTGTTAGGAGAGGTTTCGCTTTTATTTTGCATCTTCCACCGCCTGTCTACGTATCTGCGTATGTCTGCATCTTTGCAGAATATATATCATAGAAAAAACGCATAAAAACCGTAACAGGTGGGCAGGATTTATCGTGGTTTGTGACAGTATAAGACGAGATTGTATATACGGATCATTTGAGTTTATTATACAATATGGAAGTTACGTAAACAAAAGAACGCTGCAAGAGGAATTCCACTCATTAAAGAACTTCAGACGACGATAGAAATATTAGGTAATGCAAGTAAGTCAGATAGCGTAATGGGTGTTTCAACTGATATAGGATAGAAGAACTTCTGTCTATATTTAGAGAACGGGTATCGCTTATTTCTATACATATAGCTGAACACAATCGGGCAGGGTTATCGGCTATTAACGGTTATTGAGGAATGCATGACGGATGTGCCGGGCCTTCTTTGTAGAAAGATAAACAAATCTGAAGTGAAAAATTTGTCACATTTTATACAAGGACTCCAAACGACTCTTATATCTCATGTTATATTTCTAAGACCCACTACTTACATGACACTCTGAGTCAATGTTGTTTGGATTATATCGCTTGTAGCCATCCCAATACACTAGCGGTGGTTCACAACGAAAATGTACTTCCTGAAGGAAAGTGCAAACCTATCCCAAAATTTCGACAATTTGAATGAAAAAGTACTTCTGAAACAGTTAACACATCAGACATATGGGTTTTTTTGCATTTATGTATCGACCACACAGTTAAATCTCGTCCAGAAAGACGTGATACTCAACCTTCATGTATTTCTGTAAATTGAGGAGACGTAATATAGAATATTGTACAAAAATGCAAGCTAGAAATTGTAGCTGTCAAACTCGAAATTCCAATCCAATTTGGCAAGGAATGAATCCGCCGAGTTTATACTTTCAGATGCCCATTATAAACAGGCGTCATCAGTTAAAATAAAATAAAACGGAAAAGACGCCAAAAAAGGAAGAGTTCAACAACGCAAAATGTTGAACAGGTAAATCCGAATCAATGGCTCTTTGTCTATTCCTTATTCGCGTTGTGCAAAAAAGATTTAACTAAAGTCGGCATTGTCATTAGACGAAATGAAATGAAAGCCGGCATATAAAATGTCACATATCTTGGAAAACTCTCAGACGACAATTGAGTCACCTGCAAATTGTGCTGGTACGACAAGTCTAAGTGACGTAAACGAGAACAATGGAGCAATGAAGACACACCTGAGACACACAGTGCCAAACATAATTATCACAGTGGATCAGCAAAATCTTCCTATAAAAGAGTACAATTCAGAGAATTCTGTTCAAGTCAGGAGAGTAGCATGGTCAAGAATGTTCTATTTTTTGTCACCGCTTTGACCTTTGATCAAAAGTCGAGAGACTGTTACATAAATTGTCAATTCCCAATAGTGGTTTGACTGTAATTAAATGTTTAGAGAATGGCAAGAGTGTTGACGGAGACACACAAAAGGACACAGTGCGAAACACAATTATTACAATTGACCAGGAAAATATTTCTATAAATGTGTACAACTCAGAGAAAATTAACCGTCTCGGTAAATCTAAAGAGTTGCATGGTAAAGAATATTCTATTCCTTTCACTGCTTTGACTGGCGATAGCATGCGCAGCACCTCTGATCAAAAGCAAGCCGAGATGCTGTTGCATAAATTGTCAATTCCCAATTCTGGTTTGACTTATTAAATGTCTAGAGAATGGCAAGTGAGTTGAGAAAAATGAGAATAATTAAATTTGTATACGGAAACCTCAAATAGGTATACACAAGGCAATATTTATTTGCATACGGAAACCTCAAATAGGTATACACAGGGCAATACTTACAATATTTATTTTACCCAAACGCCTATACTGACAGCAATTACAGTTTTTTTGCTTTTGTTGTTACGTCAAATTTGTGTTTACAACCACAAAGTTTTCAGCACTGTTACTTTGGTAAAATTGCGAATGTTATTGCTATGGAAACTCCAATATGTGACTCAACAAAATAGCCGTACAGGGAACACACTCATATGAAAGTATGCTCAATTGAAGCGTCTCATGTTGTTTTTGTTCTGACAGTGATTCCATCTCCTTTCGTTTACATGGTTCTATTGGTTGATACATCTTTGTGGGAGAGCTCTGCATTATATTTGTTGTTCCAAAGATTCAATGCTGTGGTGGAGACTAATTTTAGACTTTGATCAAACAAAGAAATCACATCCAGACAAAAGGAGAAGTCCGAAACAAATTCACAGTAATTGAATATGTAATTGATATGAGTTGATTAAATGATTTATGTTTTATCAGCATTTCGGACGATAAATAGAATCCCGAAAAGGACATGTGTATATATGCTGGTGTAGACACTGTTAATGTCCAAACGAGTGCGTGTTAATGTCCTAAGTTTGGACATTAACCGCCTCTTATTGTCCTAGGGCAAATTTGGACATTAGCGGTCGACCTGCAACTGATTTTTTTTCAATATGTACAAGTTGCGTCTTAATGTCCTAACAGTCCATAGTCCGTAGTTCGTTTTTTACTAATTCAATATCTTGTGGTCATATCGATTCCTCGCAGTGTAAGATGGATATATGAACATGGGCTGTAGTCTCACAAAGCGATTTCGCCCTGTCTTGGTGTTTTTTAAATGTTTTCTTGTGTTCATTAACAGTCCATACTCCGTAGTCCGTAGTTCGTTTTTTCACTAATTCAATATCTGTGGTCATATCGATTCCTCGTAGTGCAAGATGGATGTATTAACACAGGTTGTAGTCTCGCAAAGCGATTTCGCTTCAAAACGACGCGCGATCAACACATTTCTTGTAGGCGCGCGCTAAATGGTCTCAATGAAATTTTGGAACAGAGGCGGGACTGTTTTAGGACAATAACAGTCGAAGTGATACATATCGACCGCTAATGTCCAAAGTTTGGACGATAACATTCATGCTGGCGTCTTATTGTCCTACGTGGGACATTAACACGCACTCGTTGCGTGTTAATGTCCAATTTGGACATTAACGGGCGTTTGGACATTAACAGTGTCTACATGCTCTTTTCTATAGGAAACAAAATGTCGCTTAGCCTGTACATGTGCATAAACAGATTTCGCAGATAGTTGAGCTTAGACAGTAAAATCCATGATTTAGCATACATTGTAATATGCGAACGAGGTGCGAATGTGATATTGGATTGAACTTTGTAGTTGAATAAAATACGTGTATGTATAATATTGCGTATTGCTAATTAAAAGCATTATACTGGGCATGCACTTGAATTAATATGCTTCTTTACTGTTAATTCTTCCAGATTTGTCATTTGTACCCATAATCTAATCGAGTTCCTTTTGCAGTTCAGATGTTGCAAGTGACCTGCAAGCTTTTCCGTATGCAGTGGCGGCGTAAGCAATTCTTGATTGAAGGAGGGGGCTACTCTCATAGGACTTTAGGCGGGTGCCCAGGGGCCGCCTGGGTCCCGGAAGCTCCTGGGTCTAGAACGCCGGAGACGCGTTCTGAGCGACTTCCGGCGAATAAAATCACTCTGCAATGAAGTGTAATTTTGTACTTTCCTAAACCTTTTATCATGAAAACGCAACCGATGATGGTTTCCGGCCTTGCTGAATTAGAAAAGTATATGTATAATACAGTAGCCTGGATATATTGTGTAGACGTCACTGATATGATGCAACGGGTTGTTGATAAATTCATTGCAGAAGTAACGCCATCGCCACCTACATTCATAATATAAAAGTAAAGATGGTGCTAACCATACATTAAGGCCTTTGTTCTGGCATCCATCCTTGCAACCTTTCCTTGACAAGCATTTCTTTCCATTTATAGCAGTAATACTAAAATATATTTGCACAAAAATGTCTTGCCCATGTCGAAGTTGTATAATATGATAAGAGTCAACTGTAATTAAAACCTTGCAAGACAGCCAAACACCAAAGATATGATGGATAATTCTCAAAATTTAGAAAATCTATTTTCTTCAGTTTTCCATAGACATTACAAATATAACAGCATTTTGCACTCTTGATAGTAAAAACATGTAAACTGTTCAAATAGAATTGCCCAGCCTTTATGCTCATGGTGCTTGTGGTGGAGAAAGTTCCAATGTTCAGTCACAGACACGGTTGCAAGGTCTTGCAGGCTAAAGCATATACCCAGGTTCATATGCAAATGTTTTTTCCAAAGCTGAAGGAAAGAACTGGGAAACACCGGAGGAATCAATACACTGGCTTGTAAATTCAGGTCACCTGTAGAATCCAGATCTCAATTCTATGCAAATACCCAAAGCCCCAAACAAAAGTTTCTGCCAGTCAAGATTGTCAGAGGCAACCTGCCGCTCATTTACATTTCAAAGACATATGTTTCCTAAATAGACTGCAGTGGCTGGCTTGATGCAATGATTTTGGTTAAATGCCTAGCTGACATGTATAATGAATATTCAACCCCAAAATAATTTGGAGACTTCAAAAACACATTTTCAAAATATTTTCCATCATACTGTAAATGTTAAATAATTTGATTACCTAACATATATAAAAATGCGTTGCTTAAGAACAGGCCGTAAGAACAGGCTACCGATCTTTGGTCAACATTAGGCACTTTAGTATGGACAAGGGGCGGACAATTATTTGATGGACAAGAGGCGCAAAAAGAAGAAAAAAAATGTGAGAAAAATCCTCTAACGCGCCCTTCAATATAATTACTTGCAGGGAATTACCTGGATAAGAGTCTCAGAGTACTTCCGGCAAACTTATTGTCTCAAGCTTGATTGAATCTAATTCTTGGTCCAAAATGACTGACCTGTACAAAAAAATGCAATATATGTGAGATAAATTATTTCATTCGGGCCTCACCTTCTACAACTCAATTCACATAATCTGTTCACCCGATAGAACAATGTTACACCTCCCCCCACTGAGAGCGATAGCGACGATCTCATTCAATGTAATCGTAGGCAACAACACTTGCACAAGCAATGTTTTATGGAGATATTTTAGGCAATGTCTTATGCAAATATTTCCGTCACTGATGACTGAGAATGAAATGAATGCCAATGATGTGGCCACCATTATCAGTGCTACTGACAGACATCTCCGAACTTGACACTGCAAAGATTTACAAGCCCATAAAATATGTTTTATGGTGCATTATAACTTTCGGAATTAATGCACTCATACTTTTCTCAGGAAAAGGGCGAAATGTCGACACCAAGCTTGTTTAGGGATGAACCGCCTAACTATGTGGATAAGTGAACGATTGATTGCCCCTGTATATGCCGTTATCCTTATGTGGATAAGTGAACGATTGATTACCCCTGTATATGCCGTTATCCTTATGTGGATAAGTGAACGATTGATTACCCCTGTATATGCCGTTATCCTTATGTGGATAAGTGAACGATTGATTACCCCTGTATATGCCGTTATCCTTATGTGGATAAGTGAACGATTGATTACCCCTGTATATGCCGTTATCCTTATGTGGATAAGTGAACGATTGATTACCCCTGTATATGCCGTTATCCTTATGTGGATAAGTGAACGATTGATTACCCCTGTATATGCCGTTATCCTTATGTGGATAAGTGAACGATTGATTACCCCTGTATATGCCGTTATCCTTATGTGGATAAGTGAACGATTGATTACCCCTGTATATGCCGTTATCCTTATGTGGATAAGTGAACGATTGATTACCCCTGTATATGCCGTTATCCTTATGTGGATAAGTGAACGATTGATTACCCCTGTATATCCCGCCGTTATCCTTCAAGATATGGAGCGTTCGGACAAACTATATTCGTCATCCAGTCTATAATATAAACCAACCCATTTAACTCCTGTATCAATAAGATTTATCAATCAAGCTGCTGTTCTTATTACGAAAATTTGCAATAATGTCACGCATCTATTGTTTTATTGTTTGTTTATTCCAGTCATTGGAGCCAATGTGGACGAATTCGTGTTGACGTTGGCATCCCATACACGGAAGGCGCAAGTACATTCATCCTTCCATCCACCCACCCACGTGGGGTCGTTCTTTGATTGACGATGACAAGTTGATAACAACAATACTAGGTCATACAATCTCATGCGTCACGTTTAAACGATTTATTACCACATATGCATTCTTGGCAGGACTATAAGTGCAGTCCTGGATCGTGGATGTGTTGATGTTCGCATTGTCTGAGGAATACTTTTGTGGCCTTGGTGGAGGGGAGACTACTCTGTTAGGTATCTAGAATGGCCCTGCTTTGAGTACGAGATCTTCGATGTTATACTGACACAGCACATTCCGTAATATATGCCCTATTCTTGTTTGAGTCAGGCCCATACAGTTAGTTTGATGACTATGTATTGAAAAAATACTAGAATGTTTGACAACTCCTTCCTGAAACTGCTCAATTTCAATAATACGAAATAAGTTGATAGAACGTTTAAAAAAAGTGGCATTTTAATAGTAAATATACAAATACAATATAAACGTACAAATAATAGATCAATATGTGGAATAAAAAAAAATATCAAGATGTGAGTATATTAGTCAGAACAAACAACAAGATATTGAAATATAGATAAGTTTCAAGTGGACGCATGCTATGTTCCTGGAATTCCAATGAGCAATCCAAATCAGAGAGAGGTTGAGGGAGAGGTGGGTATAGGGAGAGGTTGCGGGAGAGGTTGGGAGAGAGGTTGAGGGAGAGGAGGCCAATTTGAGATGATTACACAGATAAAAAGGCGTGAAGACATATAGTTGAAACCGTTTACTGGCCAGTTCGGCAGTCAACAGTTCAATAAAACAAAGGATAAGTAACGTCAACATAGGTACAACTCTCTGTGTGATGATGAAGCAATTTTTTTTTAAACCAAAAGATTTTTATTGACGTTTACATAAATATCAGCCTCGAAAAGGTTGCATGAGTGCTTCCTGGCATATATTTTAAGGTATTTTTTTCAAACCAAAACCTTTTTTTTTCTTGTGTTAAATCAAAACCTGTCATATTAGATTTTATACGAAGTTTACATAAATATCAGCCTAGAAAAATTTGCATGAGTGCATCCTGGCAAAATGATTGGCATTTTTAAGGCATCTATGGTGGGGACAAAAACATGACACCTCAAAATAAAATATTTTCACATATCATATCACACTGTTTGATTTTAACTTGAGGTGGATTTCGGGACCCGATTGCCAAAAGTTCCGACAACATGTTTAATTCCACCCATATCGGTTGTGACCGAACTTGCGCTCGTATCAGTATATTGAACTCACTCTTTCCGCGAACTGGTTCCAATTAATTCCACTATAATAGACCTATAATTTATCTACATACCGAGGAGATTGTAATCTAGCTAAATACACTTCTGTTTATAGAGGAAACATAATTTTTGTCAATCATGATATATGAATTGATAGTGACACACAATTGGAGCGATATGCAAAACTCATATACACAAGACTGATCAAGCGTATAAATACAGGTTCATTGTAGACCGAATGCTGAACCGGTTGACGTTTACTGATTGCTGTCTCTACACGTCCTCTTCTCGACTTCCGGAATGATGTGCTCTGTGAATAATTAAGGACATAAGATTAGTATCACCGTTAGAACAACGAAAGTAGACAATCAAAATAATGGTTTTATTAGGTTTGTTGAATTAAGGGATCGTTTCCATTAATCGTTTTTTCTTCAGTCGCGATTTTTCTTCAATTTTCTCGATTGAAAAACGATCAATCGCGAATCAGTCGCGAGGATATCGAGAAAAAAATGAGAAAAAACGATTGAACCTTTTCTGGAAAAAACCATTCTCTCGCGATATCGTTTTTGAATCGTTTACCCGTGCGCGATCCGTTCTTGATCGCGAATCTTCAATCGCGAGAGAATCGTTTTTTTCAAGGCACGAGAGAATCGTGAGGCGGAGTGATATTTGACACATAGGCCGTGTTGCCGTCGTACGCCGCTCTATCCGCGAACTGGGAACTACATGTAATGTTGATTGCGGATTTGTCGATGGAAAAACCTATATTACTATACTATACTGTATAAATGCGTAAGATAACCGAATAATATATATGATTCACGATCTATAGTCTCCTACAAGCCGAAGTAGGGCGTATGCTGGAAATATCTTTTCATATTCCTGTACCATGCTTGCTGTGACGTTCGCGCTCAGATTTACTCTGGCGAAGCGTAAATGACAAAATTACATGTTTATTCAATAATCGTGTGAGTCGACAATGCATTAATGATACAGGATGATAGTCACAATATCTTGTTTTGTAAATACCGGGTACAGGTCATAAGTGGATTTGAGTTCGTTGATTGCATTATCAGAATGAGTACGGCACAGGCTTGATAGAGGTGTGAATGGGCCCATGGCGATAACCCAGAACAGCTTAGCCCTCCAGCCGAGAATTTCTAGGTTAATTAAGGTGAAAAATAGTGTAATTAAATATGTATATTTTGTTATAGTAAAACATACATTAGGAAAGGGTATCCATTCATGTTTTGGTACAGTTTTTAAACTATTGAGATGTGAATAAGTTCAAAAACTCATCATCAAGTTAATTTTATTTATTATAAGAATATTCGCGGCAGTGATTTCATATTTATATCAAATACATATCTTTTTGATTGAATCGCATATAACGGTTGGATTCGCATATGCACTTTTTATTTTTATTTTATATTTTGATAAATGAACTATGAATGATTCCAAAGGGAAGCTCAAGCCAAAAACCAACTGAATATTATATAATTTCATCTCTTACTGGATTAACCAGTTGTGAAAATTTTTACAAATAGCCCGCGCTATATATTAATAATTAAGTGCTTGCGAAGACTCAAAAGCCCCGTATGACAATGTTATATTCAATACAGCGCCATCTATCTACACAAGGAAAATGGTGATCGTAGGACAAAAAACCACGCGTACAGCGAAAATCTGATGAATCAACTCAAAATTTCAGCCCGCACAGATGCCAAAAACGTTCACGAAAAATACTACACAAGAAATCTGGAATAATACCAGCTTTAAAACTCAGAAATACCCAAAATAATAGACGAAATTGCAAGTGCAAATGACCCAATCTGACCATATCCGGGCCTGTGTCCCGTACAAAATATATGTAAATATGAAGTTATAATTATATGCATAACCATTATTCTTATGTATATATATAGATATTTTTTTTCAATTTCTTTCAATATCCCCATCGTATCTATATAATCGCCAACTGTACAGAAACACGCTATAGTTTTACACTAGGCAAAGAATGGAATGGAAGAAGAAAAAATGATCGAACTTTATATAGTCTGACTGAAGTGTTAGAAGCTCGAACGTGTATGCGGGTCAGTCAGGCTGAACCAATGGCGTACTACTTTCGGCTATAATCCTCAATCGTGTTTTTTTCAATCGTTTATATTTTCTCGATTAAAAAGCGATTGAATCGCGATATCGCTTTTTATTCGCGAGAATTTTCTCGATTGAAAAGCGATTGCCAACAGAAAAAAAAACCATTCGAACAGCGATCGCGAATAAATCGTTTATTTTGAAGAAAAAAAACCATTCCCTCGCGCCTTGGAAAATCGCGACTTCGAGAAAATTTGACGAAATAAACGATTCATTCGCGAACGATAATTGGAAACGGTGCCTAACATCTTGCATATTGTATACTAATATCATGTCTTGTGATATCATTTCTATATGCCATAAGGCTCTGTGAGTTATCAGGCAAGCAAGCTTATAAAAGGCCAAATGTCAGCATAATCAGCAGTTATCCAACCGAATCAGTTCTCCGAATAAGAACTGAAGTTGTCAAAGAGAAAACCATGAGTTTTCGAATTGAGTACGCGTACTGGAATTGGATAAAAAAAACCTAGGCTATCTACCAGACAACTCCGAGATTCTCTTTGCCATACCATAATTTCTCTCGTGTCTGTATCATAAGTTGGATAAGAAACAGTTACAGGAGTTAATCCCGAGTTTCTCTTTTAACTTCCAAATTTCTGTTTTAATTTGGACACTTGTCGATGCCACTTCGAGTATAAAGACGCCGTGATTTCATGGCGGACAGGTGATGATAAACGGCCGATTAGAGGGACCAGGACATTATGTATGGCTGACGGCCTGAGCCTGAGGGACTAGGACATTATGTATTACAAGCGTCTAATCCGTCATCCATAATTCAGCCGTCGTCCATTAGAGAATATCCGCGTCCATAATCCAAAGACCTATTCCATATTCCATATAACAGTAGTAGCACCAAATTCAAAAAGACAATCATAGTATACGTAAACATAGGCTTGTTTCCTGCAAGAGAGAAGCGGTCAACACATATATACTCTGCCATTCACAACAACAGTGGAACAAATATATACTATATCCTTCCCAACAACAACAGAACAAATATATACTTGAGAATGCTTAACAACAATAGAACAAATATATACTCCATCATTCAACACAATGGGACAAATGTATACAATGCCGTTCACCACAACAATAGAATAAATGTATACTCAACCATTCACAACAACAAAACAAATATATATTCGGAAAATCCGACCGAAAAATCGACCAAAAAATGCCGTTTTTGAAAATGACGTCACTGTGACGTCATTAAAGCGGCCATCTTGGATTTTTTTACATTTTTTGGTAGAGCTTGATCCAAGGATATAGTGTCGTAAGTTTCAGCTCCCTAGCTCAAGGGATAAGAAAAATAATTAGGGGGGGCCATTTCGGCCCCCCCCCCCAGGCCTGGACCTGGACAGGTCCCCAAAAGCCCAGGCCAGATAGGGTTAACAAATGCCTTAACGGAAAATGTATGCCTCTGGTTTGGAAACGGGCAAATGTTGTACCCATACATAAAAAGGGAAATAAAAATGATGTAACTAACTATGGACCTATCTCCCTAACTAGCAACATAAGTAGAGCTTTTGAGAAATGTGTTTTCGAATACCTTTTCAATTTCCTACTAGATAACAATCTCCTTTCAAATCTTCAATCTGGCTTCTTGCCCGGTGATAGTACGGTGTACCAGTTGACAGATATTTATAATTTCATATGTAAAGCCCTAAACGAATGTAAAGAAATCCGCGCTGTATTTTGTGACATTACCAATTACAAGCGTCTGGTCCTTCATTCATAATTCAGCCGTCATCCATTAAAGAATATCCGCGTCCATAATCCAGAGACCTATTCCAT
Source organism: Hanleya hanleyi (assembly GCA_036873755.1). Lineage (NCBI taxonomy): Eukaryota > Metazoa > Mollusca > Polyplacophora > Lepidopleurida > Hanleyidae > Hanleya > Hanleya hanleyi. The sequence goes on from JAVTVY010035875.1 coordinate 88,128, forward strand.
ATTTCATATAACAGTATTAGCACCAAATTCAAAAAGACAATCATAGTATACATAAACATAGGCTTGTTTCCTGCAAGAGAGAAGCGGTCAACAGTATTCAATGATGCCGGCAAGACATCATGATGTTCCAAAAATATCAACTCCGTATCGCTGATCAGTATTCTTAATCCATAATATTCGTTGTAAAGTCGTCATCTAAAGGATGATGTATCTCAGTCACGCTTTGATTGTGGCTGTTCATATGAGTACCATGAGGATCTTTAAGTACATGGGTGCATGGTTCACACGGCCCCTAGCCCCGGGTTAAGCGGAATTAGACACAAGTTACCTACCAGCGCTCCAGCTTGTAAAAGTCGCTTTCTTGTCGCTTCCGTCCCAAACAAAACGGCCTTCTTGGTTTACATCTGACAGACCTATCCAGACCATCTTCAGCGATCTGCTAATCACTTTTACTAGGTTGTTTACCTCTCGTGTTTCAATAGTGACTAGAATGGCGCCTTCGTCTGAGCAAATCCCCGCTGCTTGATGCATGGTCAGTTTCTCATGGAAAAGGCCATAGCAGTTCCGATTGTGTTTCAACCAATGAGGAGGGCAGTAAGCTGAAAATGTTAACTAGAATGTATTCAATCGCTATTTGTTCGTGAATGTGCCTAAATATGGTCTTCGCTGACAGGCAATGCTTTTGAAGGATTAGGGAAAATGAGTTTATTGATCTTGAGATTTCGCAGATAGTGGATACCTGCCGAGATTCACCTGACGAGGCCAGCTCGTGGCCAATAAAGATATAAAGATGCTACCTTTTGTTATTAAACTATACAGACTAACACAGAAACATGTACAATAAACGTGGATTAGTCTGGATTTTCGAAATTATTTTACAATATTTACCGTTCAATGAAACTTGTAATGAAATGTCAGTTACATGATGAGCAGTAATCTTACCGTAAGAGGCATCAGTCTCTGAGAGCAGGCGAACAATACAGAATACCAATGTCCAGCAATACATGTTCTGATGGATCATCTTTGATGTAAAATAAAGATGTATTTATAAGCTCTGCGTATTTCGCTCCCCTATGTCTCGAAATAAAATCTATTTAACCAAAAATGAAGACTTTCCAAATAACCAATTCACCTTGAATTTATATACATATTATGTGGTTCTGCATTCCTGAAACCGAACACTAGCTCCGATAGGCCGAAAATTTTCTCCTATCTCGTCACCAGAATCAATAAAAAGTTTTGTGTTTTACTCTCAAGCCCAAGAAGTCACATCCGCGCAACCTATGTAAAAGAGACCATAGCTGCCGCTGGATTTCTGAAATAGTGCCCCGTTACTTCGAATCAAACTTAATAAAATGAAAATCTTCATGAGATGGAATGGCTTCTGTGGTAAGTTAGTTAAGATTACAACGCATATAAGGAACTGATAATGCTATTCACTCCAACCACTGAGAGCAGAAAAGACAACACAAAAAATGTCCGTGCTGATATGCCTAGAATATCGTTGAATCTGCTTTATGTTGGTAAACACAATTACAAGCGTCTAGTCCGTCGTTCATAATTCAGCCGTCGTCCATTAGAGAATATCCGCGTCCATAATCCAAAGACCTATTCCATATTCCATATAACAGTATTAGCACCAAATTCAAAAAGACAATCATAGTATACATAAACATAGGCTTGTTTCCTGCAAGAGAGAAGCGGTCAACAGTTTTCAATGGCAAGACATCATGATGTTCCAAAAATATCAAATCAGTATCGCTGACCTAATTGTTTTTTACAACAACGATCCTGTACCTCTTATGTGCAAAAGATGTGTTGTTTATAAGATTATTCGCCCTGTTTGTAGACACATAAGGGAAACTGAGACACGCTTTTTCATTCGTCTTAAACAATATGTTAGTGTTTAGAGAGAGAGAGAGAATTAAGGTTTAAAGTCGCATTCAGCAATATTTCAGCTATCTAGCGACGATCAAACAAAATTCTAAGTACTCCAGCCAATAACTTAGTAATCCAACATATTAAAACTTACACACATTAAAACTTATCCAACAAATCGATTTCTCTCAAATAACCCAAGACACAGTCCTTCCTCAACCGACTAAAAAGATCCTCCAAAGTAGTCGCTAGGTCAAAATAATCCTTTACAATATTACAATCTATACAGTCGATAAGAATATGTTCACTGTGAGATCTTCGTGGCATGGGATAAACCTTGGGACTGGCTCCTTTTTTAGTAAATGTTCGTGAGTTAATCGTGTATTGCCGATTCTACATCACCTGATCATGGCTTGATCGAAACTTTACTGGCTGTTCAGATGAGTATAGCCTACAGTTTTGTTGAACTCAAGAAAGTTTATTATTCACAGCATCCCATAAAGATTGAAACAGCCCTCTCACATAAGTACATATAGAGGGCTGTTTCAATCTTTATGGGATGCTGTGAATAATAACAAATATTGGGTCCACTAAAAGGAAACAATATGTCATATTATCATGCCTTCGAGAGATTAAAAGTGGAGCTTCAACTCATCCCACCATCTTGAATATTCTACAGTTATATGACTGCAGGTTTCACCAACAAATTGATTTTGTTGGTTACCTAGTCACGTTGGCATCAAAGGTAATACCCAGGCTGATAAAATCGCTAAGTCAGCCCTAGATAATGGGACTGATCCTGTTGGAATCTCATATAGCAATTTCAAACCCTCTATCTGTACTTTTGTGAGAAAGCTGTTTCAATCTTTATGGGATGCGGTGAATATAATAACAAGTTCAACAAAACTGTAGGCTAGATATATTAATGTTGGAAGCAATAAAGCATTCTTTAGCTCTACTACATACAAGAGATATCATTCATGAGATGTTTCTTTGTTTATAGAGTTGCTTGAATTTCTCATTAAAAATATCTATGTGAAATTTGGCAACACAATATATCAACAGCATATAGGTATTCCAATGGGTACTAATTGTGCTGACCTATATCTGTTCTCTTATGAACATGACTATATGGAGGTGCTTTCAAAAACCGATCCATTCAAAGCCCGTTCCTTCTCATTCACCAAACGCTATATAGACGATCTTCTCGCTGTGGATAATCGCTATATAAATGACGCAGTGAAGGATATATATCCACCTTCACTGGATTTGAAGGAAACTACAGATAACCCTACAGGCACATCGTATTTAGACCTATATCTCTATAAAGATGAAGCGGGCCTTCTCTCTCGTCGACTGTATGACAAAAGAGATGATTACAATTTCGACATCGTAAACTATTCCTTTCTGGACAGTAATATTCCAGTGGGACCTGCATATGGCGTATACATATCACGCCTAGTAGCATTTGCTAGATCCTGTGTTAAATATGACGATTTTAATCAACGTCACAAAACATTGTTGCAGAAACTTATAAAACAGGGCTACACCAACAAGCGCCTCCACTCAAAGTTTCTCAAATTTGGCGATACATATCGCATGTTGATAGCAAAATACGAGCGTAGCGTGCAAGATCTATGGCGTTACGTTTCGTAACTTGTGTCTAATTCCGCTTAACCCGGGGCTAGGGGCCGTATGAACCCATGTACTTCAAGATCCTCATGGTACTCATATGAACAGCCACAATCAAAGCGTGACTAAGATGCATCATTCTTTAGATGGCGACTTTGCAGCGAATATTATGGATTAAGAATACTGATCAGAGATACGGATTTGATATTTTTGGAACATCATGATGTCTTGCCGGCATCATTGAAAACTGTTGACCGCTTCTCTCTTGCAGGAAACACCTATGCCTATGTTCATGTATACTATGATTGTCTTTTTGAATTTGGTGCACATACTGTTATATGGAATATGGAATAGATCTTTGGATTATGGACGCGGATATTCTCTAATGGACGACGGCTGAATTATGAATGACGGACCAGACGCCTGTAATACTCATTTGAACAACCAGAAACGTTTCGATCAAGCCATGATCAGGCGATGTAGAATCGGCCATACACGATTAACTCACGAACATTTACTGAAAAAAAAAAGAGTCAGTCCCAAGGTGTATTCCATGTCTCGAAGATTTCACAGCGAAACATATTCTTATCGACAGTATAGATTTTAAGATTGTGAGAGATTCTTTTTATCGAGCAGCTACTTTAGAAGATCTTTTTAGTCGGGTAAAAAAAGACAGTATCTTAGGTTATTTGAGAGAAATCGGTTTGTTATATAAGTTTTAATGTGTGTATGTTTCAATGTGTTGGATTACTAAGTTATTAACTTGAATACTTAGAATTTTGTTCGATCGTGGCTGTATGGCAGAAATATTTCTGAACGCAACGTTAAACCTTAATTCTCTCTCACTCTCTCTCTCTCTCTCTCTCTCTCAGAAAGCTTCACAAATCGACTGACAATGAGCCTAAAATGATAAGTGAGTGAGTGAATATGATTTAACGTCGCTTTCAACACTATTTCAGTCATATCACGACGTTTGGTTCCTATTCCTTTTCACATCCTATTCCCTCTAGCACCCGGGACACCTCGGGTGATTAAATGATAAGCAATGATTAGGGGTCAGTCACTTGTAAGGAATACATAAATATATTTTATGTATTATCTTTGACGAAAAAGTAGGAATATCCAGAGTTCAGATTGCTCCTCAACAATTTACCAATTTGGACATATAGGCTTGGATGGTGTAAGAACGGATGATCCAAATTACACGATATTTGCTATCACGAAACATGATTTTGACGGTAATAAACTTCAAGATAACAGAAAGACTCCTCGTCCACGACGCTTCAGTTTAAAGTTATTCAACAGCCAGAAAAGAATCGAGAGCGATCAGTTGATTCCTAAATGAAGCAAAAGCATCGGTAAATGGGAAAGACAACAACAAATATGCCGTGAATGGGTGGACGCTGGCGGGGGGGCATACCACGCTAGTTCGCGTTACTATGATAACTTTGATATAGGGTCTGACGGAGCCATAACAAGGTGCGACAGGAGCAATAGTGGTACGATAACCAAATGCCACATCTCACAAACTGGCGTGATCTTGGAGCCAAGGCAAGTATGAACTCCCAAACAATGGTTTGGAAATGAGTAAAAAAATATCGCATTTGTTCAATTCTTCTGGCGATTGACGAGAATTGACGACCTTGTCTCAAATCTTTGAATGTCCCCCATTTGCCAATGGACTATTATGACTTATAAGCTTATATTCAAGAAATTCAAGAAAGTCTTATCTACAACAGTTTGACCTAGACAGTTAATGCTCATTTTAAATAAGATTCAGAAGAAACGTCATAATGGAAGTGACAGGCTGCAGAACCACTTACCACAATTCAAGACTCATACTCCAGATCCTTCAAATTCAACTGCGACAATATTTTTTACACGTCGTTAATTTGTTTCATTGCATATGCCTTTGAAGGACAGAAATGCCTCCCTTTTTCTCTGCATAGAATGGTGCCGAAAACGTTAGCAAACCACCAATTAGGAAATATGCCAAATTATGTGAGCAAACATTTGCTGGCACTCGATTATTGAATCAAGAATGTGCATTCTGATGCAACAGTTTACACTTTTTTATAACAGTCTACAGTGGCAGAGATGTTTACATATTGTCTGCGATACAAGTTTTTATAAACGACTTCTTCGAGGCTATGCAGACATATATGAAGAGAAGAAAGCGGAGAGCGCATTGGAAAATCTGACCTGGAGGGTTATGAGATTATCCCCGTCTTCTTCCGCCCTCCTCTAAGTTTTCCTCAACAAATGGGGAACTGAACATAAGCAGTTAAACATTTTTGCAGCAGAGCACATAGGAGACATTTTTGCAGCATGAGCACATAAGTGACAAGAAAAGTAGAAATGGCTTCATTCAGGTACTTTCCAAATTTGCATTTGTTTTTCCCTTTTGGTCCAATTTATCCACAGATTCGCTCCAGGAATCCTCAACCAATGTTTGCTTATGTAAACTGGTCATTTTGCAATGCTCAGTCGGGCCACATAGGTTGGTTTCCCTCTTGGGGGCTAAGACATTTGTTGTGAAATACCTGTTTCCATGGCCATTACCGGGTACTTAAATATTTCGAATTTTGGAAAATGTCTAATACAGTCTTACCTTGATCTCGATCCAAATAAAACCAGCATAAATAAGACTTTACCGTTGTCACTATGCTTCTGGAAACGCCTGACTTTGTCCAACTGATAGACTATTGCCTGACAACATTTCAAACAATGACACTATTTATAGACGAGACATGAAGAATTCATCGGAAGCACACATCTCAGTATTCCCAGAACATTATTTATGTATACAACAGTAACTAATCCCTCATTAACATGCGCATACTCTATACTATAATTTATCATTTGGTACTACCATCCACTAACACTGACTAATCCTACCGCGCGGCATATCAAGCACTTTCTAAGGTTAATTAGGAAAGATTGTATATTGATTGATTGTATATTGATTGTTACTATTCCACTAGCTTTCTGATAAACGGTTTGCTCTACAGATGTGGTACATATGTAGCTACAACTGTAGCAAAATTGTTCAATCTTACCTGGACTGAGGGCACCACCATGTTCTTTTTTTGCCCCTTTCACTAAAAAAGACAAAAACTTAAGCGCTGACACTGTGAATTTGTAGTTTATCTTACATAACCCCAAGCAGAGGATCATGAGTAAATTCAAAATGGCGACTATGTTGGCTTCCTCAACAGTGATGTTTTCGTCTTTTTTTCCAAATTCCAGTTTTTTTCCTAGGAAAAGTGGGCAAAAGCTATTTTTTTAAATAATTTATCATGCACTTTTTGTGAAGAAAACACGTCAATAAAAAAATTGAAAAATCTGACCGAAAAATCGTCCAAAAATTGCCTTTGGGAATTTGACGTCACTGTGACGTCATCATGGAGGCCATTTTGGATATGTTTACATTTTCTAGTAGAGCTTGACGCAAATATATAGTGTGGTAAGTTTCAGCCCTCTAGCCTTAGGGATAGCGAAACTATATAGCTGGCACTTTCGGCTCCCACACTCCCCCCCCCCCTGCACCCCGCCACCACACCACCCAGGCTGCGATGCACCGCTAATCGTCCAGGCCAGATAGGGTTAACTTATTTAGGCAATATATACAGAACGAATTGAGGACGCGACCGATATTTGAAACCTGATTGTTTGAATGTGTGCAACAAAATTAGCAATTCCTCATCGTCGATGGCTAACCAAAACGAAACAACATCTGATCGTTCAAAAGCATTATGTATGGCCATGCTCCAATCCGGGGTTACCGATATAAATCTCAAACGATAGATTATCTTCGAGCAATGAGGCGTGATCCGCTGCGGGTTTTGTGTTCTTAAACCTCACGGTAGTGGATTTTAGTTTCTGTATATGCTACAACATGCAGCCATGTTTTAATCAGTAATAACTGATCAATATGCTACAGATCAATATAGTATTTATGCATCAAATTACCCTACTAAGTGAAGAGAGGATCGTTATGCTTAAACTAATGAATTCAATATTTGGTCAGCTTGAACTTGAAAATAGTTGAAAATATGTCACTCATTTCCACTTAAACATATTTCTCCCACGGGTCAAATCATCTTCCTACGCCACTGCATAATTGCACATTTGGAGTTATATATTGAATATTTAGGTACGCTTTCATGTCCAATCTGAATTGACCTTGAATATCACAATAATGTAGAAAACGTTATAGGAGATTTCAAAAAATATATATACAAATCGGTTATTTTGCAAAAATCGTCTCATGACACATATATGACGTCCTGTTCAATCTGGCCATGAAAGTGGTCTGGAGTCTCTGTACGGTTTGGCGATAACAAGGCCATAGCTCGAAACTATTCAACATCTAAACTTGAATTCACCTAGGAATACAGGTCATTTCTTGACGTACATGTAATAGAAAAAATATATCACAAACAGATACCAGAAAGAAAAAGAATTATTCGACAAACTTAATTATCTCATAATGAGTGAATGAATATATATGTATATAGATATGCCTCCAAAATATCAAGCCTCATGTTACAACACTTTCGACATTATCAACTCAATTTTTTTTAATTTTTTTTTTTTTTATTTATTATTTCTCAGTCCAGATTACACATAATACCATTATCCGGGATATTTGACTCCATATACATGTAGGTGACATATCAAGCCAATAATACTATGAAATAGCGCACCAATGAAATACAATATTTCAAGACTACATAGTGATATTGACAAATGTTGCGCATCATCATATGGTATAGCACCTGAACTCGCAGTATTTTCTTATTGGTTATTGCAAATATACTAATGAAAAAACTCATGCCAGTAGGCCCATACTTGATTAAACTCCTCGACCTTTTGTGCACTTACTGCAATAAATTTCTGAGCTAAATATACATTTTTCAATTTGTTCTTAAAGGCATTAACTGTCAACGCTCCTTTTAAACACCTAGTGGAATATATATAATGTTTTAAAGTCATTAAAATAACATTTTTAATTTGTTCTCTCTTGAAGGGATAAAAAATCCCAAATAAAAACATTTGTTCATTAAAGGCAAATGTTGTTTCGGCAACTTCATGATATACTCTCTTGATTGTTAAGAATAGTTCTTGTACCTGTTCACATTCCCAGAATAAGTGTGTCAAAGTTTCCTCCTCTTTTGCACAAAACGTACACAGAGGTGAATCTGTTTTCTTTATTTTGAAAAGAAACTTGTTTGTGGCCAATACAAAATGATTTATTCTATATTGGAACCACTGATACTTAGTATTTATTGTCATTTTAAAATTAGCCTTAGAAATTTGTTTCCATTGTTCAGTATTTATATTATCAAATATAGAATTCCATCGTTGCTGTCCTCTTGGTACTATCTGGTTTTTCACTACAATTTTGTACATATCTTTTGATCCCTTTTTGCTCTTTAAGAATATTTTGATTTGCTGTGGAATTAGGGGTGTTTGTAAATTATATGTCTTTATCCCATTTCCATTATCACCATGTTTCTTAACTGCCGATATAACACTATAGAACTGTAAAAAGTTAACATTAATCTGATATTTTTTCTTAAAGCCTCTATGGGACAGCAGCGCACCCGTTGTATCGTAAAGATCATTTACCGTACGTACCCCTTTTTGGTACCAGGTTTGTAAAAAAAAGGTTTATTATCAATTTTAATGTTCTTATTATACCACAAAGGGCTTGCTAAATTTTCTTCCCATTTATTTACTATTAATTTATTTGATAGTCTAATCCACGACTGAAATACGTCTTTCCAAAAGGCATTTTGTAATTGGTCTATATTTTGTCTTATATGTTCCTCCCCGAAATTCATCAAGTAATCTTCTGAAATTGTTACAAAAAGTATAGTTTCCCATTTTGGGTTTTGGGTCAAAGTTGTTTTAAGAGCATCAACAAAAGCAGAGATTTGAATCATATTTAATCCCCCCTCACCATAGTCGTGTGTCACTACTTCTCTTTTTACTTTCCGACAGGACTTTTCCAAATAAATTCAAAAAATAGTGTGTTTAATTTATTAATATAATTGTCAGATGGGTTCGGAAGAGCCAGGAATAGATGATTGAGCTTAGGTATAATTAGAGTTTTCAAAACAGTTATTCGTCCGATTGGTGTCAAGTTTCGTCTACTCCATTGCTTAATCATTGCCTGTACAGAAATGAGTCTCTTTTCAAAATTTATTTTACATATATTTGCCAGATTGATATCAAAATCTATACCTAATAATACAAATCTATCTTTTCCCCATTGTAAGTTCCAGCCGTGACCCATTTCATTTTTACTATATTTCATATTTCCGATCCATATAACTTGAGTTTTAGAAAAATTAATTTCTAATCCGGAAATTTTACCAGAATTGTTTATTTCTACTAATGCTGCCTTTAAAGATTTTTCGGATCCGTCGAGAATAAGGGACGTATCGTCAGCAAACTGTGATATTTTTAATTCGACATTACCGATATATATTCCTGTAATAGCCTTATTACATCTTATTTTAATTGCTAAGATTTCGGCGCATAGAATAAAAAGGTATGGGGAAAGTGGATCCCCCTGTCTACAGCCCCTACTAACATTAGAAGAAGCAGACAAATTTCCTCTTTGGTTTACCGCCGATGTTATGTTTTTGTAGAATATATTAATCCAATTTTGCACTGATGGGCCAAAATTAAATGCATTTAATACTTTATTCAAAAATTTCCATGATATTGAATCGAAAGCTTTTTCGAAATCGATAAGGCACCGTTTCCAATTATCGTTCGCGAATGAATCGTTTATTTCGTCAAATTTTCTCGAAGTCGCGATTTTCCAAGGCGCGAGGGAATGGGTTTTTTTTCTTCAAAATAAACGATTCATTCGCGATCGCTGTTCGAATGGGTGTTTTTCTCTGTTGGCAATCGTTTTTCAATCGAGAAAATATAAGCGATTAAAAAAAAAACGATTGAAGATTATAGCCGAAAGTATTACAGCAAGGTTCAGCCTGACTGACCCGCATACACGTTCGAGTTTCTATATCATAAACACTTCAGTCAGACTATATAAAGTTCGATCATTTTTCCTTCTTCCTTTTCCATTCTTCTTTGCCTTGTGTAAAACTATAGCGTGTTTCAGTTCAGTTGGCGGTTATACAGATACGATGGGGATATTGAAAGAAATTGAAATGAAAAAATATATATATATATATACATAGGAATAATGGTTATGCATATAATTATAACTTCATATTTACATATATTTTGTACGGGACACAGGCCCGGATATGGTCAGATTGAGTCATTTGCACTTGCAATTTCGTCTATTATTTTGAGTATTTCTGTGTTTTAAAGCTGGTATTATTCCAGATTTCTTGTGTAGTATTTTTCGTGAACGTTTTTGGCATCTGTGCGTGCTGAAATTTTGAGTTGATTCGTCAGATTTTCGCTGTTCGCGTGGTTTTTTGTCCTATACGATCACCATTTTCCTTGTGTAGATAGATGGTGCTGTATTGAATATAGCATTGTCATACGGGGCTTTTGAGTCTTAAGCACTTAATTATTAATATATAGCGCGGGCTATTTGTAAAACTTTTCACAACTGTCATTATTTTTTTGCTTGTTTGTTTGGTTGTGTGAATTAATCTTCTCTGGAGCTCTCTGGGTGGGAGTTTTGTTGTTTGCCTCCCTAAGTGGGAGTCTATAAGTGCAAAACCCCACAGTTGCCTGGCTTGTGGGATATTTGATGGTAGATGAATACGTATATTTTCAAAAAATTGTGAAAATTAATAAATACAAAGGGTGAATAAATATATAAAAGAAATGATTCAAAGAAAATAATGATATTGATTATTTTTCACAATTTGATGAAAATACACGTATTCATTCACCATCAAATATCCCACAAAGCCTGGTAATTGCAGTATGGAAAACACTGAAAGTGGGCTGAACGCGGTTTGCTTGGCAAGATGATCAATGTCTCGCCTTTGGCTAAAAAGGAAACCTTGACCATGCGAAGATGTGTTTCAAAAGCCCTGTATAATTCAGGTCACGTGACTTGGTTGCTGAAGAATCAAACAACGCCCCTCACCGCGTATGATACTATATGTGAAATGACTGCATTAATATAAAATATGAATATAAAACGTCTATGTCCGACAGATTTTCAAATCCCACTTTTAAATCTTTAGTTTTGCGAAAAAAACACGAAATCTTGATCTTGAAAACCGATGATCGTACTCGGACGAGAAATGTTTTTGGTTAATCCAGTAAGAGATGAAATTATATAATATTCAGTTGGTTTCTGGCTTGAGCTTCCCTTTGGAATCATTCATAGTTCATTTATCAAAATGGAAAATTAAAATAAAAAGTATTGTACATAGGCGAATCCAACCGTTATATGCGATTCAATCACCATTGTGATATGTATTTGATATAAATATGAAATCACTGCCGCGAATATTCTTATAATAAATAAAATTAACTTGATAGTGATTTTTTTAACTTATTCACATCTCAATAGTTTAAAAACTGTACCAAAACATGAATGGATACCCTTTCCTAATGTATGTTTTACTATAACAAAATATACATATTTAATTACACTATTTTTCACCTTAATTAAGCTAGTAATTATCGGCTGGAGGGCTAAGCTGTTCTGGGTTATCGCCATGCGCCCATTCACACCTCTATCAAGTCTGTGCCGTAATCATTCTGATAATGCAATCAACGACGAACTCAAATCCTCTTATGACCTATACCCGGTATTTACAAAAACAAGATATTGCGACTATCATCATGTATTGTTTATACCAAGTTGTATGAATATATGAGGAAATTATCGGAAGAATGAAGGGAATGACTGAACATTAATACATTATCGACTCACACGATTATTAAATAAACATGTTATTTTGTCATTTACGCTTCGCCAGAGTAAACCTGAGCGCGGACGTCACAGGAAGCATGGTACAGGTATGTGTATAGATATTTCCAGCATACGCCCTACTTCGGCTTGTAGGAGACTATAGATCGTGAATCATATATATTATCCGGTTATCTTACGCATTTATACAGTATAGTATAGTAATATAGGTTTTCCATCGACAAATCCGCAACCAGCATTAAATGTAGTTCCCAGTTCGCGGATAGAGCGGCGTACGACGGCAACACGGCCTATGTGTCAGATATCACTCCGCCTCACGATTCTCTCGCACCTTGAAAGAAACGATTCCCTCGCGATTGAAGATTCGCGATCAAGAACGGATCGCGCATGGGTAAACGATTCAAAAATGATATCGTGAGAGAATGGTTTTTTTCAGAAAAGGTTCAATCGTTTTTTCTCATTTTTTTCTCTCGATATCCTCGCGACTGATTCACGAATGATCGTTTTTCAATCGAGAAAACTGACGAAAAATCGCGACTGAAGAAAAAACGAATAATGGAAACGACCCCTAAGCAATAGGAGTCCTGGTATTTGTCTTTCCTCTGTTTACTGTAGAATATCATATATCAATCTAGTGTTTTCTCCAAGATATCTTCCAGAAATAAAACCGGACTGATCATTATTAATTAAGAAATCAAGAACGGACTTTATTCTATTAGCTTTACTTCCGGAACCAATTTTGTACACGGTATTCAGCAATGAAATGGGCCTCCAATTCTTCATAAAGTGACGAGGTTTGTCCCCCTTGGGTATACAAGTTATTATTCCCTGTTTCTGAGTATTCGACAGTTCCCCCTTAATCAAGCTAAAATTTAATGACCGAATAACAAAATATCCTATCCGTTTCCAAAAAACTTTTAAAAATTCTGACGAAAAACCGTCGGACCCAGGACTCCTGTTGCTCTTCATATTCTTTAGCGTAGCTCCCGCTTCCGCATATGTAATCAAACCTTCCAACTTGAGGGAATCAAAATCTGTTAATTTAGCGATTTCTAAATTAAGTTCTTCAAACTGTAATATTTCTTTTGATAGATTTTGACTATTTTCCCGCTCTTTCTTTTTTTTAAAGCTGGCATAAGATATAGTTTTCCCTCTTAGTTCCATCAAAAGGGTATCTAAAAATAGGTGATCATCAATGGTAAAATATATCTCTTCGTCAGGAATAGTTTCAATCTTCTCCGGGCTATAGACAGGGACCGCATACTGCTCTCTCACTTCCTTTATTTTTTTATTAATACTGTTAACATATTCAATGTCACTTATTATGTATTTTTCATTACCATACTCTTCTATTACATTGAATATCTCGTCAACAAACTGAGGGTTATCTGTATTTGGACCGTATATTGTTAAAATTGTCATTTTCTGTTCCTCAATTTCTATATCTAAGGCCAAATAATTGCCATCATCGTCCAGTTTTTCCTTTAATACATTGAATTCAAAATTATTTCTAAAAAGAACTGCGACCCCTCTGGAATTTGATGCATATGAACTGAAAAAGCATTTATATCCTCACTGATCGATAATTGCGTTTTCACAATCTTTGGTAAAATGAATGTCCTGTAGACAATAAATATTTCAGTCTATTCCTTTTAAGTAGTTGAACACATCTTCCCGTTTTTCATAATCACCTGGCAATTGACACTTAAAAATTTGATATTACTCATGTTTGTTATGCTATTTCTCAGAGGAAGTTCAACTATATTGCGAGTCCAAGTGCTAATTATTATACAAACATGACAAAGGCATAGATAAAATGGATAATACAGACTGAGAATAACCATACGTATAGACTGTTTAGTAACATTGATCTCCGAAAGTCCTTTAACTATATATGACTTTGGACAATGTACGTACTCCAAATTCAAAAATAAAAAAATTATAAAAATAAAACATCTTAAAAAAATACACATTTCTTCCTGGTTTTGTGTTACAGTCGGTGCACTTGCCCAAGCTTGAGGATAGGCACATAAACAGCAAAATGTATTAAAGCTAACCTGCGCACTCTGAAAATCAACGTAATTGATTTGTTATAAGTATTGTACACATGTACACTAGTGAAGATCGAATCATTTCAATAATATTGCTCTATGCAAACGAATGGGTTTGTTCACGATGAGTTACATCGCAATGGGACCCATGGCGTTGTTACATAATCCATAGGGCCCGGTCACCATTTCGAACGGCAATGTGTTTTCCTCTGGTTGTTCTAGGCTTCTGAACTGAGCATGTTGTTACATAACCGATACAAACCTTTATCTCACAGGGCTATTCCGTGCCATGGTATTCCTGCGTGTATACATAGCTAGCTTGTAAGCAGCCAGTTAGAATAAATCGTGTCACCTTATACCAAGAAAATGCAATACACCATGTCTCCCAAGTTAGTAGACATGCGGGAAAAAGTACGGATTGGAATTACCTAGAATTCGAAACATACCCACACATAATTGAAATGATTCGTTCTTTCGAACCCAAGTCAAAATTCAATAAATAAGGCAATGTTTACCATATTACACCTGCATTTATAATAAAAAGAAAAAAAGCAAGAAAAATATATCAAGTTGTCTTGATTCAGAGATACATTTTCCTTTGATTTTGTCCCAAGTTGTATTCGTCACCTATTTTGGGGTTTTGATCTCGAAGTCAATGTACACAGATACATGTAGATACATGTTGATACATTAGGGAGGCAAATCATCTGATCAGTGTCACAACCTAATCGAGGCTTACCACAAGTTCCTCTTCTGTCCCCAAAGTATTCACCAATAGACTTATCAACATAACTATACCGTTAAGTAAATAATAATAGATTCCAGTTCATAATACCTGAATATATTCCAATTTTGGTTGTGTCATAAAATTTAGCCACTACATGTAATTGATCTTATAATCAGGTTACTATTACCAGTATTTGACATAAAGTTTGTCCTCATTATCAAACCCAGAACAGAACATTTGCAGCATAATATAGCCAATAATTAATCAGACAACTCAACATTTAGAGAACATACTGTGTATATGATCAATGATGATTAATCATTCTTGGGTAATTTGCTCAAGATCAATAGCATAGTGGTCTAGCCTGTCAAAATGAACCACAACTTGACAACAGTTATTTCTGTCTGTGAATTCACGCCTGTATAAATGAGAGTTCTTTTGAAAAATCACTCGCATCGACTGATCGAGTCCTTCATTTAAAAAAACCCGCCAGTTTCTGGAATCCATAACCATAGCTGATAAATTTTATAACATAATTCTTTTTTTGTACATTTTGAAATTTTCTTGTTTGTAAACATCTGAACATGGTCAACATGGTAATCATCTTTTATTACTATTATTATTTTTTTTTATTTTTTTTATTATTATTATTTTTTTTTTTTATTTTTTTTTTTTAATGTATTATTATTATATTTTTTATTATTATTTATTTATTTGTATTTATTTTTTTCTACTTCCAGAATCTGTGAAATGTGCCAATAGTATGAGGCGCCGTTTGTGACAATATTGTCAACGACAAATATATAGAGTTAAAACCAAAATATAAAGTCGCCGTTTGTGAAAATATTGTCAAACACAAATATATAGTTAAAACCTTTGTAAATATATATAAAACGAAATAAATAGGGCCTATATATAAAGTTTTTTTATTTTTATTTTTATAAATATTTTTTTAACATAAATAACGATAGGAAGTTAAGCCGTTAAATTTAACGTAAATATAAAGTACACGAACAAACTTAAATAAAGTGTACATGTAAACCGGATATGCCCAAAGGAAGCTGCGCAATCGATGTGCGCGCGAGTAATACTGGTTAATCAAAACTGCAACTGAGTTCGGAAGCGAAACTATGACAGCGGTGAAAACCACTCGCATGTCACAGATGTGGCGAATCAAACAATAAGATCACGTACCTGAACATATTTCAGCTCACTGCCATAATGATTTAGTAAAGGCCTATTCCAATTTTCAACAATTACTGTTATCATTTACAATCGTACATCTGGGTCGACATCGGGCCTTACAGACTAGTCTTTTGTGTTAAATGCCGTCATTTACATCTGACGACGATACAGCTCACTAATCTCCAATATACGAGCTGTCAAAGCGAAACAGCTCACCAATTACCAGTATACGAGTTGTCAGAGCATTTCCATCATAGCTCTCTAGATTTGTATCTAATACCGCTTATGCCGGTGCTAGGGGCCGTGTGGTCATATCATCCAAGTTGCCACATGAACAGGTACAATAAAAGCGTACCTGAGATACAACACATATCACTAATCGTTAGATTCTTGGTATGTGCTTTAGAATAGGTTAACCAGAGGACTATTCGGTGAAGTCATGTGACGCAGTCAGTATGTCGGCACCTCTTCCCACTTCCCTTATATGTGTTGTAATTCAGAGTTATCACATCAATTAGATATAAATACATCTACTTATAAATCACCATAAGATATCCTAGCCTGCAGCCAATATCACGGCCTGTCCCTTAGATGTTCAATCTACGATTCCGCCGGCCAAGTCGCTGGTTGCTATTTGCCGCATAAAAACATCAACAGAAGTTGAAATAAAACATGCGCAATAACGATGCATTAATTATGCGCAACACAAATATTAGGCAATTTGAAATCATACTGAATATGAGCATATTTCATTGATCAGAATATGATCATTCATAGCCTAGTTATAGGATTTGGAATTATATTGTCGTTTTGTATATTTTATCGTTTTTCGATAATTTCCGAATTTCCAAAGAAAACAAAAATTTGCAGGGAACTTGGTATAAGTACAGCGAATGTGGAAACTAATGGGTCATGAGGAACCGGTTGCACTATGCTGGTATCATCAAACGTACCGCTCTCAAATTATGAAAGAACCATGGCGTATACTGTGGGAACCACCAGTGTGGATTGTACTGTTGCGTTCACCGTTCCTCGTTTTCATTATCGAGATCATTTATTATAGCATGATACGCTTACTTGATCTCAAACTTTTTAGGTTTTAAGTTAGTATAACGTAAGTAGAATAAAATAAACTGTTGATATTCGTAAGCGCTAGGTACTGGGTTCAATCCCTGACCGGGTCATACCAAAGACTTGAAAAATGGAACTTGTTGCTTCCTCGCTTACGCTCAGTATTAAGAGGATAGAACAAGGACGGTGTCAGTATAATGTGACTGAGTGGGGTGTCATGTTTGCCTACGGAATGATATTTCGGTGGGACAGCAGTATAAAATGGCAGCATTAGATCTGCTCGGTTACAAGTAGTTAACCACACCCCTCCCACTCACCTCCCTTCCCTTCCCCGTCGTGATATAGCTGAAAAAATGTTGAAAGCGACGTTAAACCCTATTCACTCACTCGTCAGCGTATATAATAGGGTTAATACCGATGCCCGTCAAGAACCCCACGCGTATTGAAGATCAATTAGCGATTAGCACGCAGGGGTAAAACGGCTTCGACTGATTCCTTAGTTACTAGTAACAGCTTCGAGGCAGCGCAAAAGTGAAAAAAGGCCAATCTAGTATTCTTCATGAGCCATTAGTTTCCACATTCGCTGTACTTATACCAAGTACAAATTTTCGTCTTGTTTGGAAATGCGGAAATTATCGAAAAACGATAAAATATACAAAAACGACAATATAATTACAAATCCTATAACTAAGCTATGAATGGTCATATTCTGATCAATGAAATATGCTCATATTCAGTATGATTTCAAATTGCCTAATATTTGTGCTGCGCATAATTAATACATCGTTATTGCGCATGTTTTATTTCAACTTCTGTTGATGTTTTTATGCGGCAAATAGCAACCAGCGACTTGGCCAGCGGAATCGTGGATTGAACATCAAAGGGACAGGCTATGATATTGGCTGCAGGCTAGGATATCTTATGTTGATTTATAAGTAGATGTACTTATATCTAATTGATGTGATAACTCTGAAGTACGATTGTAAATGACAACAATAATTGTTGAAAATTGGAATAGGCCTCTACTAAATTATAATGGCAGTGAGCTGAAATATGTTCAGGTACGTGATCTTATTGTTTGATTCGCCACATCTGTGACATGCGAGTGGCTTTCACCGAGCTGTCATAGTTTCGCTTCAGAACCCAGTTGCAGTTTTGATTAACCAGTATCACTCGCGCGCACATCGATTGCGCAGCTTCCTTTGGGCATATCCGGTTTACATGTACACTTTATTTAAGTTTGTTCGTGTACTTTATATTTACGTTAAATTTAACGTCTTAACTTCCTATCGTTATTTATGTTAAAAAAATATTTATAAAAATAAAAAAATAAAAACTTTATATATAGGCCCTATTTATTTCGTTTTATATATATTTACAAAGGTTTTAACTATATATTTGTGTTTGACAATATTTTCACAAACGGCGACTTTATATTTTGGTTTTAACTCTATATATTTGTCGTTGACAATATTGTCACAAACGGCGCCTCATACAATAGCACAAAGCAGATTTTGAAAAACTTTTTTAATTCAAATCGCTAGCTTTAGTTAATAATTTTCTTCTATTATTATTATTATTTTTATTTCTTATATTCTCTATATTTTTTATTTTTTTATTTTTTTATTTTTTTTTTATTTATTTTTTTTTATTTTTACTTTTTATATATATGTGTTACATACAAATATATGTTACTAGTTTTATATTATATATTTATCATATTTCATATTTCATTTAACCATATTTACTAATGCTGTACATACGTTTGAAGGGCCACAATGTAAACTAGCTCCCCTGGCGCTAATTGTGTACAACCCTTGCAAAATAAAGGATTTATTATTATTATTAACAGATTGGTGTGTTCGAAATTCACTTTGTCTCTCCTGGTGAAGAAGAAACACACCGACTGAAATAGTCAGGTCTTTCATGGTCTCCATTTTGATCCCGGCGATCGCGTTTTTACCTCTAGTTCAAGAC
The DNA here is from genome assembly GCA_036873755.1 of Hanleya hanleyi. Classification (NCBI taxonomy): domain Eukaryota; kingdom Metazoa; phylum Mollusca; class Polyplacophora; order Lepidopleurida; family Hanleyidae; genus Hanleya; species Hanleya hanleyi. The sequence goes on from JAVTVY010035875.1 coordinate 107,536, forward strand.
GGATATCTTTGAGCTGCACGCGAGTTTTGTAACCTTTCCTCCTCACGGATTTGGTAAGCTTGTCTCTCCAACTCGGACCGGACTGCTTTCAGGTTGTTAGGTAAATCCGTTTTGATCCTAATTGTTATGCCCTTCAAGTTGAACGTCGAATCCAAGACCATTTTCTTATCTCCATATTGAACAAAGACCACGATAATAGGCAGTGGTGGAGGGGGGCGCTCTCCCACCCATGGGGCCTTTCTGTGGATTCTATGCGTTGAACCAAACAACATTTCATTGACGGTCTCCGGTTTGATTTTCAGTTGATTAATGAATAATGTTCTCACCAATTTTTCAATGTCCTCCTCAAAGTGGTGTTGTGCCTCCATTGGTAAGCCAAAAATTAGCACATTCTTCTTCCTGCTGTCGATTCCCAAGGCGGTAACCTGATCTTGTAGCTGTGTTATCTCCCCCGTAAGCGCCTCTTTACATGCCGGGATTTGCTGGGTAGATATTTCTTCTACACGACTTCCTTGGAAATCTAGGGCACGGGAATGTTCGTCCATTTTCGTCTGCATTGTCGCTAATTTTCTGTCGATTTAATTTCACCAATTTTTGCCAAAATATTTTGTTGAAAGTCCTTCAGTATTTCTCGAAGTTCATTTTTTGTAATTCCTTCACTGGTAGAACCACTCTCAGTTTCAGCTTGTCCTTCTTTGTCTACCATCTCTACGTGCTTATCTGCTACGTCCGACCTGGACTCCTTAGAACTTCGCAATAAATAAGTCGATAAATGTTTTTGGACTGTTTGTTTCGGCTTTTTTTTTTTGCTAGGTGTCTTCTGCCAGATTTTGTCGACATTTGTTTGCACAATTGTGATTTAGCACACCTAAACCTCAGCTTTTCGGACAGCGCGATGCCGGCTCACACCTGCTCAATCGGCCATCTTTACCGGAAGCCTCAATTCAATTTTTGAAACTTAACATATATTTGTTCAAACTGCACTTAGCTTGTCCTGGGCATTATCAATCAGGCGAGCATTGTCGTTTGCTCTTCTGGATCGGTAATATCTTGGTAACCTTACGTGCATTCTCCCATCTAGAGATTCTTCTGAGAGGCAATCCGATCAGTCCAGATACAGCTAGAAAACTTCCGGCCACATGGAAGGCTGCATTGTAATTTCCAGTGGAGTCGGCAATGGCGCCTGTTAAAAGAGAATATACAATTTCAGTGTGTGCACGCATCTGGTCCCGCGAACTTGTAACATAGGATTAATCGTAGGGGATCATTAAGCGCTAGATTTCTATCCGACCCTCGTTTTTCACTTCTTGTATCCACTTTAACAAGAATCAGTGGAATTCAGTTGGAGACTGCTGTAGCGGTTTTTACTGGGACTATGTCCCCCAATTTGTAAACTCGTATAACCACTAATGTTATTGAATGCTGCCACCACCTATTTTTCACATAAAATAGGAAAGTAACTGGATTTCTTGTATCCTTAACTTTACTCTTCTCCGGAGGCGCCGCTACCAACTGGATTCGGATTCTACCCCTTTCTCCTAAATATCTTTCACCTGCTGTATCGCTCTCGTTGTATCGGAATCCTACGTTTCAGCTTAATTTTACTTGGATGACACTGTCATGTAACTGGTTAATTGATGATGCTCTTTTTCTACTCATCTAATTGAATGTTCGAGTTAACTCATTTTTACACTACTGATCCATCAGTATCAGTAAACAACTTATTAGTCCAGTTACATACCAACATACGCTTACAAGTCAATGCTGACAATTATACGGGCTATTGTGTAAGTATCTTCTGTTTATTTTTAACTCCAAAACTGTGACTTGTTATTTATGTTCTTAGTCCGTTAAGAGTGACATTTAAATTACTATTTGCATGTTCAAATATTTCCAGGCATCAGAGTTATCAGTTTCCAACCAGCGAACTGTACCACAATAACCAACCTCTAGTCATATATTTCAGTTCAATCAATGTTTACAGTTTATTGTAAAATCAACCAATATATATACAGTTCATCTCATGAATTAGTTTCATTTGTTGTGATTGAAAGAATTATTATGGATGCTTACTGGTTCAAAGATGTTTACTCAAAGTTCTGGTGACATTTGGTAATGTTCATTTATGGTGCAAATTTCAATAATAGTAACAGCTCAGGAAATAGGAAGTACGGCTGACGTAAACTTGAGTAAGCCTGACAACATATCCTCTGCAGAATTCCAGTTGTATAAAAGTCAGCATATATTTCATTTTAATCACTACCGGTATTCTGTGAAACAGATCTTGCATTATCTTGAAAACATCTGTCAACTTCCTATGATAATCTCAGACTCATAGCAACATGTAAGCTGGAGTCCCGTAAGCATGCGACGATGTAGCTAATATCTTCATTGACGTAAGCTGGAACCGTCAGCCTCGTCAGCTGTATCAACACCGTAAGCCGAATTTGTAATCCTGTCTATCGGGCTTAATTATGCTTACTCTATGCTTACTATTTGTCACTGCTATAAGCTTACAATATTTAAATATATTCAGATAAATAGATACTAACAACTGTATGTATATATTAATTGCTAGCTTGAGCTCCGATGTTCACTGTACAACGAGCCGGAATCGACTGAGGCCATGCCTGTCGAGCCGCTTTATTATAGGGCTGAGTTGCTAACCAGTTGCCAACCAATGACGTAAAATTCGACGGCTCAATGAAAATGCTGAATTTTGATTGGTCAAAAATCTAGATTCTGCGAACGCCGTGACGTAATATCTCACACAGGCGAAGCAGACGGTAGGCAAAATCGAGAGCGCTATTTACCAAAAAGTGTATGCTATTCCGAGGCAAAAATACAACACAACTCCGATGAATCAGAAGCGGAGCCAGATATCATTCGAAAGCCTGTATCCTGAACTTTCCATGGATATAATTACTTTCCAAGAAGGACACTTTATAGACGAGGATGGAAAAGTTATCGCTCTCGAAATGTGCAACACGTTGCACGCAAAACTACATGCAAAATCAAGCATGAATTTCACATCGCATCGGCGGGAACAGATGCCGATTTATTGAAAAATAACACCTCTTAGGCAGCAATCTGGCTAGCAAGGTAAGCCTTAACACTTATATTTTCATTGGATGCAAGGTTGTCTTGAGAAATATATCTCTAAATATGATTAATTATCGATTGTCTATCACGACAAACGAACCCTCGGCTGAACAAATATGGCCAATATGGCGGCCGTCCGAAGCTTGAAGCCAGAAAATTGTCAAACTTCACAAATTAATATCTCAACAATTAGAACGTCTTACGAGCTGATACTTCAGGACTAAATCATAAAATATCTGTACTTTCTAACCTTAGGAGGATTCGTCATGAAATTATTTAGAAATAGTTCATTCGCGCACTTTTTATGACGCACTAAAACGAAGTTGACAGTTGTTTTAGTATAGGCTGCTATGGTCAGCGCGAATAGCCGACTCGAATATAAAAATCTATTTCTCCGTAAATATGAAACGTACAAACTTCTTACGTCAGGACAATGTTCTCTTATATATGTACTTCCTATTTCCTACAGGAATTTTCCGTAGAAAATTTATAAATGGGTTAAACTTACAAAAATGTCCGTAGGGGGGTCTTGAAACGTCTTGCCAAAACGATGTCAAAATTACCGGCAGACGATAAAACACCAAAAATAAACAAAGCGGGCTGTGTTAGTGAGGCTCCAGAATGTGGGTGTTTGTTTACATTCTGCAAATCGAACTAATTTTAAAATTAACCATAATATGTACTGAGTAGGTAATAATTTAAATTTTCGCCACACTGCGCATTATCTCAAATTTCTCTATCATCAAACTTCATTTAGACACAAGAGAATGAAAAGAGACTCACCTGCCATATGTCGGCAACCGTTCTGATTATTTTCACGAAATAAGCATCACTCTTTTCAGAATGTTGAGGTCTGGTTGAATTTGAAGATCAAAAATAGACCGTTACGTAGTCCTACACAAAACTACATGTGCACTTTCGTCAGAACATGATCGCTCCGACCAATCCATACCTGGAACAGACGTGACAGACCATGTTCTGTTCGCCTGACCATCTCTCCTATAGTCGCTCTGGCCACATCTGTCACGATCAAGATGCGTGTTTGCCCATGCAGAACGTGTGAGAGAGAGAGAGAATTAAGGTTTAACGTCGCGATCAGCAATATTTCAGCTATATAGCGACGATCAAACAAAATTCTAAGTACCCAAGCCAATATTTTAGTAATCCAACACATTAAAACATACACACATTAAAACTTATGCAACAAACCGATTTCTCTCAAATAACCCAAGACACAGTCCTCCCTCACCCGACTAAAAAGATTTTCCAAAGTAATCGCTCTTTAAAAAGCATCTCTTACAATCTTAAAATCTATACAGTCGATAAGAATATGTTCCACTCTACGTGGCCGGTCACGTCTGTATCTCTCAAAGAAAACAAGTTTTGTATTGTTCTATCTAGTGACGGATACATCCTATTTCTATGCCTCTTTTTCCGCCACGATCGCTCCACTATTATCATTCCAGGTCATTCGGAGGAATACAGCCATAATACCGGCAAATTGGTCATGCGACTTTTTGTGAGTACACCAGCATTTCCCCAGCCAGCATGGCATTTTATTTCCTCGTCAGTGACTCGTGGCATTGTCGCGGCGAGGTTTCTCAATTCATTCAGATTTTTCTCTTAATGGATAGGTAAATTTTTATTCACCACAGATGGGATCATTGAGTTGGACGACATTCCATAAATTACAGGAGTCCAGACTGGTACGACGCGATCATCTAAGCAAATCCACTCATCTAATAGAACCAAACGCTGGATTAGGCGACAATTCTTAATGTCTGAGTTACAATAAACTAAAACAAAAATCATGTTTCCATTGTGAAAAATAGGTCAAACATCAATTTGGCTTCAATAGATGAAATATGGCGAAACTAGACTACCAAGATCGATTTTTGTTTTGAACTAATTGTTTTGAACTAATTCTCGAATACCATATGATATGAATTTATACGGCCACAGGCCAGACTCGTTAGATAACCACAAGCACTTTCATTTAAAGATGATACAATTAGTGCACATATTCCAAAGTGATTTGATAATCACAGAAAACAAGGTCTAGTCATTCCAGTATTCAGTAGATTGTTAGTGTTACACAACATTAACTCATCAGTTCTCGTATAGAACAGTCAGGAGGCACTACTCCGAAAAAAGCCCAGAAAATGTTTTTGAACCATACGTTACTACAAATTACCTCCATACATCATACACTTGATGATAACCCCGCCTGCCGTATCAAGAAATAGTTTAAACGGTCAGTTTGAGTTCGAATAAATGTTTGAGTAAATCGAGGTAATGATGTATTCAAATGCACGAACGTTCTAATTCGTGATTTTACCTTATTCAACTACAAACAGAGGTGTTCTGACAATGATTGTGGCTATAAGAGTGTACATTTAGTTAGATGAAAATAAGCCAGAAAATCAACTTGAATATTTGAAAACTGGCTTTTTGTCTGACAATGCTCCCATGATGACATAACATAATATTACGCGAAAACAAGTAAAATATTTGCTCATAGGCAGTAGGACACACAATTGTTATTTGCTAAGGTTCAACTTTTACCAATGTCCTCTTACTGGAAATATAGAAGTCGGGCGTTTCGGAATAATTCAATATGCTCAACAATTATTCCAATATTTATATGAATACAAATTGTATCGTCCTGCGTTCGTAGTTGATAGTTTGTACATTATATCATAGTAAATAGACCATCATAATACTGCGTGAGCCAACGTATACATTATACGAATCAATTTATGGCAATGAATGTATATATGTATTATATTCGATTACTGGCTCTAAGCGGAAAATAGATATAGCGTACTTTCGCCTTACAATACAATAACAATATTCGAGCCAATTCAATAATGGTTAGAAATACCTGGGAATAAACAAGTCACCAATATGCAATAATATCTCGCCTGGTCCTAATACAGCAACACAGGCTACCTGGTCCTCTCAGAAACACAGGTAATACGACGTGTGCTTCGTTCGCCTGACCGGCACAGAATAAATTTCATGTAATATAAAACTTCTACATTTCCTCTCTGTCTTAACAGATGACCAGAAAAATAGCGATTGACCAACACAATACAAGGAGTGAGCGGTCGAGCGGTCGAAGGGTAAAGACGTGCGATAAGCGAGCTCCGATCAAATGATCCACCTGAACAAAGCTTCTGCAATATTATAGTGATGTGAGTTTATGAAAGTGCGCCGACCGTATCAGGAGTGAGAAATACCTATGCCTTGAACACTATTGAATCAAAATATGTCGAAGAAAGCAGAATTTATGTGAAAATTTGACGTGAGCTTCGGACCCCGTAGTGGACATAATGGACTACGCTTCTTTACGGAACAATAACACCTAGTGCACAGCTGATCTCAAAACCGGTTTGGAGCGTGCATGACTTTCGCCGGTGTATTACTCAGCCTACGCCTTGATTTTGCCAGTAATTCAAGTTTTGTTGACGGTAAGTGTACCATATCGTGTATTACAGTTTTACTCAGGTGACAAAAATGTCGAAAAACCCAGTAGAGGACACACTGGCTCGTATTATGGAAAAACTGCAGACAATGGGTACTAAAGAAGACATCGCAAAACAACTGATCGACACCAAAACAGAAATTTTGAATAGCGTGAACCGAAAAATTGAAACACTAGAATCCCGGTTATTTGACGTAGAACTGAAAAATGATACTTTGATGGCAGATTTGAAGGAACTCTGTATGGAGAGAGAAAAAGAACGTGAATATGTTCAGGGATTAGAAATGAAGGTGAGAGTATTAGAGAAAAAGGCAAATGATTCTGAACAATACTCCAGAAATGAAAGTGTGAGAATTTATGGCGTAGCCGACAAGAAGGAAGAAACCGTGGAGCAGTGCATAGCAAAAGTTGTGTCATTTCTACAAGACAAACTTGATATGACAATTTCTGACAACGACATAGATACAGCTCATCGTCAGGGCCTTCCAATACACGAAATTGACAAGAAGCCAAGAGGGGTCCTCGTCAAATTCATGGGCCGACGGAACAAATTGGAAGTCCTAAAAAGACGAAAGGCGCTCAAAGGAACACAGTGGGTAATTGAAGAAGACCTTACTCAAATTGATCAAAATTTGTTCCGAGCTGCAGCAGAACATCAGGATGTGGAAAGTTCCTGGTCGAGGGACGGCAAAATCATCGTCAAGCTGATTGATGACCAGATCAAACATATAGACCACCGAGATCAACTCGACGAGTTGTTTGGAGTAGCATGGGCTGAGAAACACAGATCCACACGAATGAAAAGACGCACCTTGCTAGACCGATAAAAGTCGGCGACACCTCGTCTAAACAGCCAGGAGAAAATGGATGTGGGCGGCCCCTCGGGAAATTGTAAAAAGGGAGTTTGATATAGAAACAATTAATGAACTGAAATAAGGTGATAAAAATAAGTAAATATATTTGAATGATTAAAAAGAATAACGATATTACGTCAGATTGTGTGCTCCACCATGAGTGATAAGTGAACTGTGAAGGGTTTTCTCTGTGACATTAAGGGATGAATTAACAAATACGAACTCCAAATCTACTTATGCCTAAGAGATCATAAACTAGCTCTGCGATCATTGGTAGGCAGACTGCTATTGTGTGTGGTGAAGTTAGTATCTATAACCTAACTGTAGACTGGAGCGGATGAGAAGCTTTGATAAAACTTATAAATTATCAAACCTCAAATTACGTAACCGACTGATGCATCTATATACGTTGAATTTTCAATTTAATAGTGCCTGACAATGATTGCTATGAGGCTTAAGGTATGTATCTAATAGCATATACTAGTGAAATGATATACATGTACTCGTAGTAAGAAAATATAAAAATGAGAGTCCGCATTATGCATCATTTACAAATCCTGTGTAATATAGAACATAATACTACGATGATATCTTTATACATGTATTTCCCGTACTGATTGCGTGAACTATACGACAAAGTTGATATGTCCGATCAGACAGCAATCCTTATGTAAGATTATGAATATTGATCTAACCTGTCTTCGCTAACAAATTAAATCACCAGATGAAGGAACTGAATGATACTGACCCTTGATATTTTTTTTATTTTATTTGTGTAAACTGTATATGTACTTTAATGTATGTTTCATGTTTGTTGTGTTTATATGTTTAGACTTCTCCGATCTTGGTTATCAGTCAACCATGTTCCTTTGCACGGCACAAAGAGGTACTCACCCAGTCTACAATAAACACCACAGCTGCCAAGTTGTCTCCCCTGGAGGTAAGGTGACCAACCAAGCATTGTCAATCTCAACATCATTCATTCTGTCTTCTTCATATATACACGATGTTATGCATCACAATAGTTCATATTTATTCTCCCTGGTTTTAATAAAGATTAAAAACAAGTTGACCAAACAAAAACGTTATGAACCCCTATTCAAACCATATTATATATACATATCAACAAAAAGCAAAACAAATGAATGAAACGATTAATTTAGTCTCCATGAATGCTCAAGGGTTAGCATGTAAGAAGAACAGGACTGATGTATTTCATTATTTCAAAAAGAAAAATTATAACATCATCTGCCTACAAGATACTCACACGGATCCAAAGTTCGAAAATAATATTAAGTCTGAATGGGGATCTGATGCATGGGTGAACTCCTTCTCGTCAAACGCTCGAGGAATTATTATATTATTCAATAATAATTTTGAATACAAAATTAATAAAGTCGAGAAAGATCTAAACGGGAATTACCTAATTATAAGTGTAGACATCTCTGAAACACCAGTAACTCTCGTTAGCCTCTATGGCCCGAATGCCGACAAACCATCTTTTTTTAACAACATTGAAAAACTAATTCAAGAAATGGGGAATGACCACGTCATAATGTGTGGTGATTGGAACTTGGTTATAGACCCCAAGATAGACGCAGATAACTATAAACACATCAACAACCCGAACGCAAGGAAAACTTTTTTAAATTTAATAAAAGAGAATAATTATATAGACGTATGGAGGACTATGCATGAAAGTGAAAGAAGATACACGTGGAGGAGGAGAAATCCAAGGCAGCAAGCACGCCTAGACTTTTTTCTGGTCAACAGTGAAATGTTTGATATTGTGACTAATGCAGAAATCATACCAGGATATAAGACCGACCACTCAGCAATAACTATAGACTGTAAATTTACAAATAACGAAAGAGGTAGAGGGTATTGGAAGCTAAATTGTTCTGTACTTAAAGATGTCAAATACTTAAAATTGGTGAAAGAAATTATCAACCAAACCATTGATGAATATGCCGCGACACCATATAATCGTGACAAAATTGAACATATCTCGATGTCGGATATCCAACTGAATATAGATTACCCACTTTTTTTAGATACACTGTTAATGAAAATAAGAGAAGAAACAATTAAATATACTTCAATAAAGAAAAAAAATGAAATAAAAAAAGAAATTGAGTTGGAAAAGATAATAGATAGACTTGAAAAGGAACTGGATGCGAATTTTACGCATGTTGGAGAAGAAAAAATTGAGAAAATTATTCAAGCAAAAAGTGATCTCCAAGAAATACGTAATAAGAAAATTCAAGGAATTATGACAAGAACGAAAGCACGATGGACGGAGGAGGGCGAAACACCAACAAAATAAGTTCTTGCAATGGAAAAGAATCATTACACAAATAAAGTTATATCAAAGCTAAATATTGAATGTGGGAGAGAGGTATCTGACACAAAAACTATTCTCCAAGAACAAAAAATATACTACGCGAAACTTTTCTCTAAACCAAACGAAACAGAAACAGTGAAGGCAGAAGTAATAGAGGATCTTAATCTCGAACACCTGACCCAAAAAGAATCTGCAAACTTGGAATGATTGATTAACTATGATGAACTGTCATGTGCACTAAAAAATATGAAGAACGCCAAAAGCCCTGGACTGGATGGGTATCCTGCTGAATTTTATAAAATGTTCTGGAAAGACATATGATATTTTGTTCTATATTCCATAAATTCTAGCCTCGAGAAGGGTGAATTATCTACTGTTCAGAAAGAAGGGGTAATCACGTGATTACCCAAGTCGAATAAACAAAGGGACTTACTTAAAAACTGGCGTTCAATTACGCTTTTGAACGTTAGCTATAAATTAGCATCCGCATGTATCGCGAATCGATTAAAAACTACATTAGATAAGCTGATTCACGAGGACCAGAAGGGGTTCATCCCAGGCCGATTTATAGGAGAAAATATCAGACTAATTTACGACTTGATGTTTGAAACAAAGGATAAAAATCTTCCTGGACTATTACTTATGATTGATTTTGAAAAGGCATTTGACTCGATTTCATGGGGTTTTCTCGAGGCAGTATTAAAAGCTATGAACTTTGGAGTATGTATTCATAAATGGATCAGAATCCTTAGAACAAATATCAAAACGTGTATCATACAAAATGGACATCTTTCATCCATGTTTGATATTGGTCGGGGTTGTAGACAGGGAGACCCAATTGCACCGTACCTGTTCTTGCTATGTGCAGAGGTTCTAGCTACAATGATAAGAAACAACAAAAATATAAAAGGTATCAATTTCAAAGGGACAGAATTCAAACCTAGCCAATATGCTGACGACACACAGCTAACCCTTGATGGTTCAGAAAAATCTTTAAAAGAAGCTCTCAATTGTCTTAGCGACTTTTACAGTTTATCTGGGCTGAAATAAACATAGAAAAAACAAAAGCGGTTTGGATAGGGTGTCTGTCTGGTTCCGAAATAAGACTTTGTCAGAATATGAAACTAGATTGAGGCAACGAATTTGACCTCTTGGGAATAAAATTATCTTCAACGAATTTTCATGATATATGGAGAATGAATTACCTTGCAAAAATAGAAGAACTGAAGAAGGAATTGAACAGATGGAGGTTGAGAAACTTGACACTGCTTGGTAAGATCACTGTTATAAAATCACTAGCTCTGTCGAAGCTCATTCACCTCTTCCTTGCTTTACCCAATCCCCCAGAAGAGTATATAAAAACCATCAATACTATTCTCTTTAAATTCATTTGGAATGGTGGAAATGATCGAATCAAAAGATCCATCATAACACAGGATTACAAATCGGGAGGATTACGAATGGTTAACCTACGACTTCAAATAGACTCGCTCAAAATCACTTGGATCAAAAGACTTATCTCTCAAAACAGAAAATGGCGAAAACTCCTAGATTCTGATGATTATGAAAAAGTATGTAATGTTGGTGCAGGATTTGTAAGAAATTTAAATACAACCAATCCGTTCTGGAAAGATGTATTAAATGCCTGGTCAACATTTCCAAAATCGCTAAAAGTATCAAATATTAATGATATATATGATGAACCACTGTGGTATAATTCAAACTTCAAATCTTCATATTTGTTAGAAAATTGGTATAAAAACAACATTAGATACATCAGAGACCTCATAGACAGTAGCGGAAATATTAAGTCACTATCTGATTTGAAATCTGAATTTAAAGTCAAAGGAACATTTTTAGATCACGCTAGAATAATAAAAAATATTCCAAAAATCTGGCTTGAGAGAATCAGAAATGAGTTCTCTCCCCTGTGTTTAACTTCGCCGACATTTCCAGTCTATATCCAAAGATTGGTAAGGCAGGGAAGAGGTAGTAAAGCGTATTATATTGTATCGAATACTAATCAGAGTGAAACTTCAAACTCAATGGAGATATGGGAAAGGTATCTACACTCATCACAGAAAATTAACTGGAGAAGACGTTTTTCTAACTAGCTTTTGTTGTACAACATCTACGAAATTGAGAAATTTACATTATCAAATTTTGCATCGAACTTTAGCAACTAATTCCTTTTTACATAAAATAAACATTTCCGATAATGATAAATATAGTTACTGTAGAAGAGAACGGGAAACACTAGAACATCTGTTTATAGAATGCGAAAAAGTACAGACACTTTGGAAAGAGCTTCGACGGTGGCTACATGATACTACCGGGATGAGAGGGGAGATAACAAAGGATAAAATTATTTTGGGGTGTGGAAGAGAACAAAGAAGTCTCAATACACTGATGCTAATAACCAAAAACTATATATACCGTAACAAGTTTACAAAATCGCCAATTAACAACAAATCTCTTCTATAGGTTTTCTGCAACAACTATTCATCAGAAAAATATACAAATAATACAGAAACATTAGGTGATAAATTTGCAAAGAAATGGATTTTATTTCGAAACTTCTTTGACTCTAGAGAAGACCAAGAATAATGTATTTGTATGTTTATTATTCAGTTGCAATATGTCCTAGATCTGTACTGTTTGTCGTTATATGTTTGTGATATGCAGATGGTGTACTGTATATATGTTGGTCCACATATTTCTGTGTATTTATGTTGAGCACCCCAGTCCCCCCCCCCCTCCCCCGACAAAAGTCTCTTTATAGTTAATGTTTCGAAAGGAGGAATATGAGAATGTCTAGTGTTATGTTGGCTATCTGTATGTATGTCACATGTTATGTCCTGTAACACGGTTTTTGTATGTCCATGTAACCATATGTATATATGAAAACGAATGAAAATATTTTTAAAAAAAATACAATACAAGAAAACAGGCTGTCGATGAATAAAATACAGGCTTGTCTGTTACATATCAAAGCACTTAACGGAGCGTGCTGGACAACCGCAGAATAACAATGTAAGCGATCCATTTCAGAACAGCTGTTTACAATCGGAACACAGCATATTACAAATTCAACAGTTAAAGTAATCCCTGCCACATATCGAACTACTTCTGTACAATGTAATACAGTCATCTCTGTGACACCTCCCCCCTCTTAAGTGGGAAATTCATTTACCATAGTCATATTAACCGTCTTGTTGAGTATCCACAGTGTTTCTGCTCAAAAAGTCTGCAGCTACGTTTGCTTTGCCCTTAATGGCTTCAATATCAAAACTACAAGTTCGCAGACATAATGCCCAACGCATCAATCTGGCATTGATCAGTTTAGCTTTGTTCAAATAGGCTAAGGGCTGGTGATCGGTTTGTAACAAAAAATTCCGCCCATATAAGTAAATATTGAACTTTCCTATTGCCCAAACAACGGCTAAACCTTCTCTCTCCACAGCAGAAAACCTGGTTTCTCGTTCCAACAATTTCCTGCTGGCATATGCTAATGGATAGAATTCCCCATTGAATTCTTGTAACAGGACTGCTCCTAATCCTACGTTAGAAGCATCAGTTCTTCAACAAATTGCTTGTCAAAATCAGGTTTCTGCCTTTGCGAGTTAAATCGGTCAAGGGAGCGGCGATAGTTGAGTAATTGAGGACATATCTTTGATAAAACCCAATGAGGCCTAAGAAAGATCTCAATTCTTTTTTGTTGTGGGTCTAGGGGCTAATTTAATTTTAGCAATTTTGTCCTCAATTGTACTCAGACTGCCTTGTCCTACAATGTGACCAGTATACTCAATTTGGGTGTAACCCAAAAAACATTTGGATGGTTTTACAGTTAGATTGCTATCTCGGATGCGTTGAAACAACTCTTCGAGTAAGTCTAGATGCTCTTGCCAGGTTTCAGTATATACCAAAACGTCATCAATGAAACTGTCTACGCTTTTCATACCAGCTAGGAGGTTTCTCATCATCCTATTATACGAGCTACCTGCATTTTTCAAACCAAATGGCATACGAGTGAATCTCTTCAAGCCAGTCGATGAATAAAATCCAGTAAGATTTTTTGCATTTTCACTCACAGGTATTTGCCAGTATCATTTGCAGAAATCTAATTGCGACAGAAATTTGCTGCTTGAAACTTTAGAATAAATCTCATATGGATTCGGCATAGGCTCAGCGTCGAACACGGTTATTTGATTCAATTGTCTAAAATCAATAACCGGCCTGTAAGAGGAATCTTTCTTCTTAATCATAATCAGAGGGGATCTATACGATGTATTTGCTGGTTCTATAACCCCCATATCCTGCATATCCTTAATTTGAGATTTCACAGTATCCAGTAAAGCGAATGGTATAGGATATAGTCTTTTAGTCACCGGTTTTTCTGAAGTCAGTTTTATGTCATGAACTTCCAAATTGGCAAGACCTGGCTTGTGAGAAGATATATCCTGATACTTTTCAGTCAGTTTTTGCAACTCAATAGCCTGACCCCGAGTCAACTCGGACGATATATTTACATTTCGGAAATTTTCAGGTTTTTTATCCGGATATTCCTGTAATAAACCTTCATTACCTACATCATCGGACTCGTCTGGGTCACAATCTATTGCTGCTACTAATGAACTTGCGCAAGACTGTTCTCGGTCTTCATAACGTTTCAACATGTTGATATGAAATATCTTTGTTTTGTTTCTGATCTTGATGCAATAATCATTCAAACCCTTAACATCGACTACAGAAAATGGTCCTCTCCATTGCATTTGAAGTTTGTTGGATTGGCTAGGTAACAACACAAGAGCCTTATCACCACATTTTAATTTTCTGGGTTTGGTCTTTTTGTCAAAATAGGATTTGTAACGCGTCTGCACTAAATCCAGGTTTTCATGTGCTAACTGGGTCACGTCTTCTAATTTATTTCGGAGATTAACGACATACTCGTATGTTGTCCGCACGGTCTCGTCTTCTGAGCCTTTCGACCATATTTCTAGCAGAATGGACAGAGGTCCACGTACGGTTCTCCCGTATAACATTTCGAACAGGGAAAAGCGGAGACTCTACTACGGAACTTCGCGGAAGGCGAAAAGAAGGGGTTGGATATAACGATCCCAATCCGTAAGGTGTTCTGAAGAAAGTTTCCTGAGCATTCGTTTAAGTGTCCCGTTAAATTTTTCGACTAACCCGTTGCACATAGCATGGTAAAGCGTAGTCCTAAGTTGATCAATCGACAGTAACCTGCAAAACTCCGACATCATTTCGGACGTAAAAGTTGCTACCGTTATCACTCAAAACTTCATAAGTTATTCCTACGCGTGAAAAAATATTCCACAGCGCCTCAGTGAACCTCTCCGTTGTTATGTCAGGCAGCGCCGCCGCCTCATGATATCGAGTAGCGTAATCTACTACAGTCAAAATAAATTTGTTTCCACTCGCCGTTCGCGACTGAATTGGGCCGACGATATCGATCGCAACGCGATGAAACGGCGTATCAGTAAGAGGCATGCGCTCTACCGGCACTTTGGGAACGCTTCCCTTGGACGCGGTCATTTGGCAGACGTCGCATGTTCTGCAAAATTGTTCAACAGCTGACGTAACGCCAGGCCAATAAAAGTTGGCCAACATACGATCTAGCGTTTTGCGATATCCAAGATGTGCTGACATGACTGCGTCGTGGCCTAGCTTCATTACAACTGATCGCAAGTTAACCGGGACTACCTCTTGTTTAAACTCCCTCCCATCGGGATCATTCACGAAATTACGGTACAAGATTTGATTTTTGTACCAAAATTGTTCAGTGCCTTTACCAATGGCATTCGGTTTGTCACCCCGCTTGGCGGCTTCTTGGAATCTATGGAGCGTTTTATCTTCACGTTGTTGGAATGCAAGACTATCTGGCGTCACGTTTGGTATTTCTATATGCGGTACTTTAATCGGTTTGAAGGTTCCGGTTCTTCGAGCCTTTCGTGCACGAGTTTGTACAGCTTTGGTTTGTTCTACATAAACATCGGAGTTCTTCGCGTGTTCAACAGTTTTCGTTTCGTAACGATCATTTGGCTCGGGTAGATGACATGGGCGATGGTGGCGCTCTCCACATTTCCAATTATTAAATCACAAACTGGATTGGCCATGCATAAAGCTTCTACTTCGCCGCGAAAGAAAGGTGTTTCTACATGAACACGAGCTATGGGCGCTGTCCTCACCGTTCTGTCAATCATGACGTACCTACGGGTATCACCAGTTTTAACTGATCATCATCGACCAAATCACGCTTTATCACAACACTGCTGCAACCAGTATCACGCAGAACTTTTACAGGTCGTGATCCTACATAACCGCTATAAACTGGCAAACGACACAGGGTAGGGTCAGAATTTTGACAGGAGTTGCTAAACACTGGGAGACAACAGCCGCACTTTAGAAAGGCAGTCTCGGAATCAAAGGAACAGTGATGTTCATTATCCGTGTTTACACTACAAAACGCTGTATACGATGCCGATTTTCCACTTTGCGGTACGTGGCGTATGTTGCGTTCAGGGCATCGGCGTGCCGTATGATTCGCGCCCCCACATCGATAACAAATCAGTTTATTTGCCTGTGTACCGGAAGCGACATCAGTATTTGGACGGACTAACTTCCCTTATATGTGTTGTAATTTGTCAGATTTCATTTGAGAATTCTGAGGTTTTTGCGAACTGTTAATGTGACGCCAACCACGCGCTTCCATGAAAGTTTCTGTAAGACGCACAGTTTCAGTGATAGTTTCAGGTGAATACAGAAAGATCTCGAGGAGTATTCGCTATAAACTGCTCTTTCCAAATCAACTGTTTCAAACCGTCCTACGTTTTTTCAACTCCTGACATTGCTACCCATTTATCCCAATTGAAAAGAATATTGGGCGGGTGTTTCATTTAGCTCCGGCTTGGTCGAATAAAACTTTTGTCCCAAATCCGTCTTCAGTCAATTGAAAACGTTTAAAAAGCTCTCGTTTTACAACAGCGTAATCGCAAGCTTCCTCTGCCGACAAACTGACGTAATCATCTAGCGCCTTTCCAGTTAGTAAAGCTCCCAAATATGCGAACGGTCACTAATTGTACACCCCTGTGTATCGGCATAACGTTCGAAACGCTCTATATATGAGTCTAGCTGATCTTTGGACTGGTCAAATGTAGGCAACCTAGGTTTAAAACGTATGTTTGCATGATCAGGTTCATCGCTGCGATCGTTTTCGCGAACCACGCGGTTCTTCGGAATGTCTAACTCTAACTGCTTCATGTCGCGTTCATGAGTACGTTTTTCTCGTTCACGTTCTTGTTTTTCTCGTTCACGTTCTCGCTGTTCTATGCGATCGTGTTCAATGCGACTACGTTCCTCATCAACGAAAATTCTCAACTCAGCACCCCCCTAATCCTAACTCTTTACCGCATCGAGTTAACTCGGCTAACACAGCCATGGTCAACCAGGTCACCAAAATGTCGACTACCAAAACAACCCCTAGCACATGTCCGACCTGTTGCCACAGAATACTCGCGGCACAGTGTCTAAACATTAACACCTGTTGGTTTAAGGCCCTTGAGTTGTGAAATTCTTCGCTATATTGGAGATATTTAAAGCAGTTCATTCCCAAAGAGGACCCTTAATTGCCCTTGGGTTTTGATCAGAATAAACTACCGAGTTATTATTTTGCGAAAAGTTGGAAATCTGATAAAGGCGGTTAGGCTATATATAATAAAACCGATCTTGCCCGTTGTTGAGAATTACCACGATGAGCAGATAAACTTCCCGGACAAGCCCCCAAATGTCACCCGAGTCCTTAGACAGGTAGCATAAATTTAACAAGAAAAGAAAATTTGGAAAGTTAGTTCTGCTCTGTGTACTCAACAACAAACTAGATGGCTTAAACGGAGGTAACAGTTATTTTTACAAACAATGATGACATAAAAAAACAATATACAATAATAGATTGATTCTCTTTGGTGTGTGTATATACGAACCCAGCGCTGGGACTATTTATACCAGTAAAGTATTGTTGCACAGGGTCCTTGATGATGTCACTGTAGGTTGAGTTCATTACGGAATATTAGTCCGTAAGTCCATGGTATTGGAGGATAGTCTGCTGCGTTGGTATATGCTGGTACATGCGCAGATTGAATAGTTGATTTCGTAATTCCACGTAATCATAAACATCCACTTTATATGTCGGTCTGTTTCGACAGGCAGTAGGACACACAGTTGTTATTTGCTAAGCTTCAACTTTTATCAATGTCCTCTTACTGGAAATATACAAGTCGGGCGTTTCGCAATAATTCAATATTTCATGTAATATAAAACTTCTACATTTCCTCTCTGTCTTAACAGATGACCAGAAAAATAGCGATTGACCAATACAATACAAGAAAACAGGCTGTCGATGAATAAAATACAGGCTTGTCTATTACATATCAAAGCACTTAACGGAGCGTGCTGGACAACCACAGAATAACAATGTAAGCGAACTATTTCAGAACAGCTGTTTACAATACAATACAGTCACCTCTGTGACATTGTTGCATACGTTATAATGTATGTAAGTGGGTGAGTAGTAGGATTTAACGTCGTTTTCAACATTTTTTCAGTCATATCACGACGGTGCATACATGTGCCAGAACACGAGAATGTCCACAGTTCCTATTATCCTGAACCCTGATCAGCCCAGCCAGTACAGTACTCGGTCACCCATCCAAGTATTGACCGAGCTCAACGTTGCTTAACTTCGGGGATCTGACACATGTTTTTGATGCATAGTGTTGATTACTTCTGGATTGCTGGGTTGTTCACTTGTTTTTGTTGGAATACTTAGAATTGTGTTTGATCGTCGCTATATAGCTGAAATATTCCTGAACGCGACGTTAAACCTTCATTCTCTCTATCCCCGGTGATCTGGTACTAACACGCTCGGATAAATCCCTATTCAGTCTTGGCCTTTCATTTGTCCCCACACCTAAACCACCTACTGGTATTGATGCAATCATCGATAGGGGACTGATAGAAATCATGACAGAATCGGATATCCTTAGCCGATCGCTTTAGATTTACCATCGGCAAGAAACCTAACTTTACAGCTAAATCCGACTGGTTACCTACGAATGTGAACCCCGAAATTCCAAAAGCTGTTAAAACAGTCCAAGGTAAAGTTGATGATTTACAGAATAGACATTTTGACAATTCTCCAAATTTAACTTTTTCGGAACGCCGCTCTTTATCAAAATCCCGCCACAATCAATATATCGTGTTCAAACCAGCGGATATGGGATCAACTACAGTTATAATGTCTAGAGAAAGCTATATCAAGAAAGCCCAGCGACCGCGACTACTTGATAATCCCAAACATTACAAAAATCTACAGGAAGAAATTTGGTCACAAAATTTGAGAAAAATTCTTTACCATACTGGTACGCCTACATGAGAAGAAAATTATCTCGGATTGAATTGTCTAGGTTTCATGCAAAGATGAGACAGTTTTGCATTTTACCTAAAATTCACAAACCAATAAACAAATTGACAGATCCGTTCACCCCACCAGGCCGGTCTTTAGTCTCGGATTGCGGTTCGGACTCTTATCACATTTCAGAATTCATAGATTATCATCTTAAACGAATCGTCAACAGGCATGCGAGCTACGTTTATACGGATCACTCCAAACACTCTTCTGGTTACCATGGATATCGAACCAATGTCGATATCGACGGAGGTGTACAATCAGTGAAAAACGCTTTTCAGAAATTACCCGATCCAAAAACGACCAGATGAAGACATTTTGGAACTTTTAGAACTTAGTTTGAAAGGAAAAGATTTTGAGTTCAATGGTCAAAACTATCAGAAAATAACTGGGTGCGCGATGGGGAAATGTTTTAGTCCAAATTTCGCCTTTGTTTATGTGAGAAGAAGCTGCCCTGAAGAAATCGGACAAACAGCCACTATTATATCTTTGATTTTTTGATGATATATTTGTACTGTGTTATCATTCGAGAGAGGAATTAGGGACACTAACTGGTATTTTGAATAACCACAACACCTATAAAACTACAAGCGGTAGTCCACTCAGAATCTGTTGACTACTTGCGATCGCCAATACGGGTCAGCTGGATATAAAATGTGTTTTTCTAACCAACTGACACACAAGAGCTATTACATTCTAAATATTTTCACCCTCCCCATACATTTCGGAGTATCGTGAAGTCTCAAATTATTCGTTTTCACGGGAATTCTAGTGACCTCCAATATTTCAATCAGTCGAGCTCTATCTTGTTTAAGGGATCGTTTCCATTAATCGTTTTTTCTTCAGTCGCGATTTTTCTTCAATTTTCTCGATTGAAAAACGATCAATCGCGAATCAGTCGTGAGGATATCGAGAAAAAAAATGAGAAAAAACGATTGAACCTTTTCTGGAAAAAAACATTCTCTCGCGATATCGTTTTTGAATCGTTTACCCATGCGCGATCCGTTCTTGATCGCGAATCTTCAATCGCGAGAGAATCGTTTTTTTCAAGGCGCGAGAGAATCGTGAGGCGGAGTGATATTTGACACATAGGCCGTGTTGCCGTCGTACGCCGCTCTATCCGCGAACTGGGAACTACATGTAATGTTAATTGCGGATTTGTCGATGGAAAAACCTATATTACTATACTATACTGTATAAATGCGTAAGATAACCGAATAATATATATGATTCACGATCTATAGTCTCCTACAAGCCGAAGTAGGGCGTATGATGGAAATATCTTTTCATATTCCTGTACCATGCTTCCTGTGACGTTCGCGCTCAGATTTACTCTGGCGAAGCGTAAATGACAAAATTACATGTTTATTCAATAATCGTGTGAGTCGACAATGTATTAATGATACAGGATGATAGTCACAATATCTTGTTTTGTAAATACCGGGTACAGGTCATAAGTGGATTTGAGTTCGTTGATTGCATTATCAGAATGATTACGGCACAGGCTTGATAGAGGTGTGAATGGGCCCATGGCGATAACCCAGAACAGCTTAGCCCTCCAGCCGAGAATTTCTAGGTTAATTAAGGTGGAAAATAGTGTAATTAAATATGTATATTTTGTTATAGTAAAACATACATTAGGAAAGGGTATCCATTCATGTTTTGGTACAGTTTTTAAACTATTGAGATGTGAATAAGTTCAAAAAATCACCATCAAGTTAATTTTATTTATTATAAGAATATTCGCGGTAGTGATTTCATATTTATATCAAATACATATCTTTTTGATTGAATCGCATATAACGGTTGGATTCGCATATGCACTTTTTATTTTAATTTTATATTTTGATAAATGAACTATGAATGATTCCAAAGGGAAGCTCAAGCCAAAAACCAACTGAAAATTATATAATTTCATCTCTTACTGGATTAACCAGTTGTGAAAATTTTTACAAATAGCCCGTGCTATATATTAATAATTAAGTGCTTGCGAAGACTCAAAAGCCCCGTATGACAATGTTATATTCAATACAGCGCCATCTATCTACACAGGGAAAATGGTGATCGTAGGACAAAAAACCACGCGTACAGCGAAAATCTGATGAATCAACTCAAAATTTCAGCCCGCACAGATGCCAAAAACGTTCACGAAAAATACTACACAAGAAATCTGGAATAATACCAGCTTTAAAACTCAGAAATACCCAAAATAATAGACGAAATTGCAAGTGCAAATGGCCCAATCTGACCATATCCGGGCCTGTGTCCCGTACAAAATATATGTAAATATGAAGTTATAATTATATGCATAACCATTATTCCTATGTATATATATAGATATTTTTTTTCAATATCCCCATCGTATCTATATAATCGCCAACTGTACAGAAACACGCTATAGTTTTACACTAGGCAAAGAATGGAATGGAAGAAGAAAAAATGATCGAACTTTATATAGTCTGACTGAAGTGTTAGAAGCTCGAACGTGTATGCGGGTCAGTCAGGCTGAACCAATGGCGTACTACTTTCGGCTATAATCCTCAATCGTTTTTTTTTTCAATGGTTTCTATTTTCTCGATTAAAAAGCGATTGAATCGCGATATCGCTTTTTATTCGCGAGAATTTTCTCGATTGAAAAACGATTGCCAACAGAAAAAAAACCATTCGAACAGCGATCGCGAATGAATCGTTTATTTTGAAGAAAAAAAACCATTCCCTCGCGCCTTGGAAAATCGCGACTTCGAGAAAATTTGACGAAATAAACGATTCATTCGCGAACGATAATTGGAAACGGTGCCTAAGGCATTCCCGCCTCGAGGCTAATTCGCCCAATTTCTCCGTAAAATAAAATCGGACACTCTCCAACAAATTACGAGTGATAACACAGGGAACATACGCAATTCCGAACCATTAGGATCAAACACAATCGAGCTAGGTACGGTGAAGGGCGATCTGAAATATGTGGGAACGATATGTGAAAAGTCATTTATCGCCACACGCTCTACTTTCAAATGTGAACAAACCAAAAATAAGTACCGAATGAGGGAATGTCTCAACTTGATTTACCTCATAACGTGTAATAAATGCCTAAAGCAGTATGAGTAGTGGATAAAGGCTAAATGGAGTCAGTTTTCTCCCGGATGTAACTATGACGTCACAGGGGTCACTGAGGTCAAGTGTGGTACCAAGATGGCGGCATTGGCGGCCATGTTGTAATACAAGATGGCGGCATTGGCGGCCATGTTGTAATACAAGATGGCGGCATTGGCGGCCATGTTGTAATACAAGATGGCGGCATTGCATTGGCGGCCATGTTGTAATACAAGATGGCGGCATGAGAAAAACGTATAAAAGTAGGTGATTTTTAGTGGATTGGGTGTATTCATTGCACTACCTTGCGGAGCTCTCTGACTTACCTGACCTGCCTGCCTGCCTGCCTGCCTGACCAGCCTGCCTGCCTGACCAGCCTGTCTGCCTGACCAGCCTGCCTGACCAGCGTGTTTGGACGAGAGGAGGAGAGAAAGCATGAGACGTGGAGTAGATTTTCCATGGGACCCAGCAGCACCTCCGGTTGAAGTCTTGCCTGAAGACGAGCGTGTGAGGGAGATTTATCAACGACACTGGGCTACCATACGCCATTGTGTTCACCGTGACCGTCGTCTATTGGACTTGTATAACTTTCGACTGCAGGACCTCACGTATTTGTCTACTTATGCTGAGAACATTTTCACAGACCAGGTCACAGCGTTCAAGTTGAATATGACATTCGGGTATATTTTACGGCACAAGGAGACGGATCAGGTGCGGTATTATTATCCCAGCAATAATACCTATGTGTTTGACCAGCCGTTCACGGTGACGGATGCGATTTCCCTGGAGCCACTCCTCGCCCAATTGACTACGTTGGATCCATTGGAATGGGCGCGGTTGCAACGCCCCAATACCCAATGGCTTGTGGAAATGGTGACCAACGTCACATTTTTCGTCACGAAAATGAGAAATCATCCTATCGGTGCTCCTGTACTACTCCCTCCTTGGCTGCTTCATCGACCCGGACTGTATGCATTAACGGGAGGCCATAAAGGACCCTACAAAGACCGGAAATGTCTGTTTCGGTGTTTGGCCGTGCATGTGGACGAGTGTGACCCCAAGGCTTGTGACAAAGTGGCCAATGACTATTGGGAACAGTATTTAGAGCAGCAAGACTTGGATGAGCGGCACTTCCGTGGAGTCCCGTTCAAGAATTTGGATGACGTGGAAACACTGTTCAACATCAATATCTTTGTATACCGATTACGATGCGAGGAGGATACATTTGTGGCTGAATTGGTTCGTCGTTCAACAGAACGGTATGCTTCTACAATGAAAGTCAATGTTTTCGACTACAATGGCGTGAGTCATTTTTCGCTGATCTACAATATGAGCCAGTACGCTCAGTCTTACAGTTGTGCCCAATGCCATCGGGTGTTCAAAGAATCGTCCAAATTACATCGACACGAGAAAATCTGTACGAACGCTGTGAAGCGAGTATATCCTGGTGGTGTGTATCATAATACGCCTACTATTTTCGAGGAACTGCCCGATGAGGGTCTGATCATACCGGAGGCGGACCGTTATTTCCCCTACCGGGCGTGTTATGATTTTGAGGCCTTGTTGGAGCCCATGGACCTGTTTTCAGCGAAAACGCAGTGGACGCAGCGCCATATTCCCCTCAGTGTCAGCATTTCCAGCAACGTACCTGGCTATGACGCTGCACCGGTCTGTTTCGTGTCTACCGGCGATTCCCATGAGTTGATCACCCGCATGATGGAGTATTTAGAGGAAGTCAGTGCGGCCAGTACGGCATTGTTGGTGTCCAAGTTCCAGGACATACTGGACCAACTGGACGATCGGATTCCTATACCGGGTGTATCGTTTAGTGATGATGAAGAGTCCGAGTCGGAGTCGGAGTTGCAGCCGGAGTCCATGCAGTCGCAGGATGTGCCTTTACCCAAACCGTATGCGGAGAAATTGAAAGCGCGCTTCCTACAATACCTAGGCCAGTTACCGGTGCTCGGTTTCAATTCGGGGCGCTATGATTTGAACATGGTGAAGGAATTTCTCTACCCTTACTTGGCCCAGGCGAATACCATCAAGTCCGTCATCAAGAAGATCAATAATCATATGGCCCTCACTACCACATCACTCCGTTTCCTGGATGTACGGAACTACTTAGCTCCTAATTATAGCTATGATCAGTGGGTGAAGGCGTATGACTGTGCACAAACGAAAGGGAGGTTCCCTTACACGTATATATCGACGCTCGACCGTTTGGAGGAAACACAGTTGCCACCCCGGGACGACTTCTTTGATGATTTGAAGCAAGTGGAATGTCCGGAAGACACGTACTGGGAACTAGAGCAGGTATGGAACGACCAACACATGCAGACCTTGCGAGATTTCCTGATATGGTATAATAACCTAGATGTGGTTCCTTTCCTGGAAGCGGCTGAGAAAATGGTTCAACTGTTTCGTCGTGAGATGCACGTCGACATCTTCAAGGAGTGCTTGAGTTTACCGGGTCTGGCGCTTCGCCATCTTTTTCAAGCGTGTCCTACGTACTTCTCGCTGATACAGCAAAAAGATGCGGACATGCATGATTGTCTAAAGCAGAACATTGTGGATGGACCGAGTCTTATTTTTCACCGTTATCACGAGAAGGACGTCACTACTCTCCCCGGTGGAAAACCCTGTGCTAAGATCATCGGTTTCGATGCCAATGCCTTGTACCTGTGGTCTCTGGCCCAACCTATGCCCAGTGGACATTATACACGTTGGTTGGCGGAAGGGCGGCATTTTACACCGCAACGCGCTTCTTACAAGCATCTGGCTGACCAGTGGTTGGATTGGGAAGCCTATCGACGGGGAGTTACTATACGCCATCAGACCAACGCCACAGAGAAGCGCATAGGAGATCGTCGCCTCCCCGTCGATGGGTTTGCCCTGGTGGGTAGGACACCGACCGTATTCCAATTTTACGGTTGCTATTGGCACGGCCACGGATGCCATTTCAGCGCTGGACGTTTCAACGACCGACGTGGAAAAACACCGGAAGAATTACGGGAAGAAGTGGTGGAGAACGGTGATTATGTGAAAGAGAGAGGATACCATCTGATTGAAATGTGGGAGTGTGAATTTCACACCATGTGCCAGGCTCTGCCTCATTTACGGCGTTTCCTAAAAGAGCGCGAGTACCCGTTGAGTCGTCGGCCACTCCTGAGTCTACCACAGATGTTCGACGCCATTCGTTCGGGGGACCTCTACGGCTTTGTCGAATGTGATTTGCATGTTCCCCACACTCTCAAGCCTCTCTTCGCCCAGTGCCCACCCATCTTTAAGAACACGCTGGTGGGTCGAGATGATATTGGAGACACCATGGGGGCCTATGCGGATCAACACGAGTGTTTGCCTCAACCTCGACGCATGTTGATTGGTAGTATGTGGGCAGAGAAAATCTTGCTGGGCACTCCGCTGCTGCAGTGGTACATGAGCCACGGTCTGGAAATTACGAAAATATATCAAGTGATACAGTACGTACCCCACGCCTGTTTTGCGGAGAATGCCGACATTGTGACGTCTGCCCGTCGTCAAGGGGATCAAGACCCGAGTAAGGCCATCATCGGTGAATCGTGGAAATTGACGGGCAATGGCTATTATGGCAAAACGGTCACCAACCAGGATAAGCACGTGAACGTGAACATCTGTACTACTGCCGAAGCCCGCAAAAAAGTGAATTCTCCTCTGTTTCGGTCCGTGGAGGTCATCGATGACGACACGTATGAAATCACTTTAGCCAAGAAGACTATCCGTTACAACTTACCCCTGCAGATTGGATGTATGGTATACCAGGTGGCCAAGCTGAGGATGCTGCAGTTTCTCTATGACTTCATGGGTGTCTATTTTAACCCATCAGACTGGCAACTCATGGAGATGGATACGGACTCGGCCTACATGGCCGTCTCTAATGCGGATTGGGAGTCCCTGGTGAAACCGGAGTTACGGGCCCAGTATGAGGTGGAACGCGACCAGTGGTCACCTCGACGTGACCATTACCAGTATGATAAGCGTACGCCCGGGCTCTTCAAGCTGGAGTGGAGTGGGGATGCTATGATTGCGCTCTCCTCCAAGACGTATTACTGTTACGGGGGAGACGAAAATAAGTTTAGCTGCAAAGGGGTGAACCGGCGCGATCCCAACATCGACAAAGCCTTGTACTTGAACGTGCTGCAAAGCCAGGCCAGTGCGAGTGGCACTAACCGAGGATTTCGCGTGGTGGACCACCAGATGCGGACGTACATCCAGCAACGAGACTCTTTTACCCGAAACGGAAAGTCCTTGCCGATGGCATCAGTACCACTTACCTGGACTTGTGAACATATATTATCTTATACCCGGACTCTAATGGACATACATATTTGGACTCTAAATTACTCTCTATATACATTACACCATGAACTTGTTTGTCATTCTTTTGAATAAGTACTCGATATACGTCAGTTCGATGACTCGGTTTAACTGTTATATACTCCACTGTGATTTCTCTCTCTATACATACGTTCACCTCAATTCTTGTTTGCAACGTTCTTATATACTTGTACATACATTCTTAAAATGTTCACCTTAATAAATATTTGAACTTCACTTGGGTTTTCATGAAGTTTTTTATTGAACACCACCACCACCGAAACATTCGTACTAACCATGCTCCGAGCAGGTTATATCATGGTGTTAACACCTATGTTGGGTTTCTGGGTATTGATGGGTCACATCCCGAGCACTGAAAGAGTTCCAAATGTTTCCTTAGACGTCCGGATGTTCAACCTCCGAGACTTTTTCACCGACCTGGCCCGCCCTGGCCGCAGCGCGCGCGCGCGCGGGGGTTCTCCGGCTGCAGCGCGCGCGCGCGCGTCAATGTAGGGAGAGGTTAAATCGACAACATAGAACTTATAGTCATCAACTTCATCTATACGTGTTGGACGAGTCTCTTCACTCACCGTAAACACGCACCTCAATGAAATGCCCGCTCCAAAACCTAGACCAAAAACACGTACTTGGTCTGTAGGCTGATTTCATTGGCTCTCTATTTTTACTATAGTGCGCTTGCATTCTAACATTGATGGGTTACATTTTGGCCCCATCCTACACCACTGATTTCAGTTTGACTGAATCTCCACCTTGGGCATTGATGCATTTTGAATAAAACACACAAGACAGGGGTTTTTTTTTTGGTGAGATCTCTTTTTTTTTTATTCAGTGAACAACAACAACGTGAGAACAACCACGTGAAAACTGAAGCCCAGAACAGGGGGCTTGTAAACTTAAGCCCAGAACAGCGGGCGTATGTACATTGAAAGAATTCAAGCCCAGAACGGGGCTTGTACATTGAAATGATGGGCGGCCCAGTCATATACGAGTACATCGCGGTCCTCGGCCTTGGGGTACTCGTCAAACATCTGTACGATGGTAGATAAGGGTCTTCCCCGGCATCGATGGTACAGGTAAAACAAGCAATATTGTCCGCACACGCCACTGGTCAGGCAACGTTTGACTGTTCCAACACCACGTCTCTGTGCCTTGATCCATGAAGTCTGTTAAATCGGGATGGAGGGGTGGCAGGCCGTACGGGTCAAAGTATTCGCCCTGCTCTTCTGTCAAGTACACGGCCACCCAGTGTTCACCGGGTCGCTCCATCGGGTCCGTGTTGAGAACGTAAGCAGCAGGATACACACGGTCTAATGGGAACACATCTCGGGCGAACACCCCTTGAAACACCCTACGTGTCTCTGGGTCATTCTTCAGCACGGTGGTTATCTGCTCTGTATCCATGTTAGGTGGAGAAGTCACACAGCACGTTGCGCGCCTTGTCCACTTGAATGATGTCAAACTCGGCGTAGCAGATCACATTGACGGTGCTCCGGAGGGCTCGTTGAAAGTGGATTTCCAACCGTAAATTGCCTTGCTTGGCCAGGGCCAGCTGATAGTCGTTCTCTAAGGTGGGGGTCAGATCGAAACAGAACAACGTGTATCCGTTCGCGTAGTCCTCCCGACTGATCAAATTCCCTTCGTCCTGGTTGATTTGACCGGTGGCTGTAAACAGGCTCTGATAGGCTCGAATGAAATTCGCGCGCCCAAAGTTCAGGGTTAAGGCCGTGGCTGGCACCTGTTGTCCATCCACATGCAGGGCCACAAAATTGATGCCGAAATGTTTAAAGTCAAACGGATTCTCTGGGTAGGCTCCACTGAAACTGGTATTTTCCACACAGGCCAGGATCAATCGCTTGGGTAGTTCCCCAGGAACAGGTTGTCTTTGTTGGCGCTCATATTTCCAGCAGACACAGAGAACACTTTGGTTTGCACACGTCGGATAGGGTACTGGGCTGGTTTTGTTTCCAAGGCTTTCATGTGTCCCAATTGAACGGCTGGATTCGGTTTCACTTTTCGGACGTACAGGACTGCGTCTTCGATGACAATCTTATAGTCAGCTACATGCGCCTCTACGTTAGTGGCCATCAAGGCGAAGGTCGGAGGCGCCCGTATCAGTCGGATTTTGATGGGGATCTTGTTCAAGAGGTATCAGTCTTGCATGAACATGTCTGCGTGCAGTCGACCGATCATATCCACCGAGACGCCGTTCGCGGTCAAAGCCTTCCGTTGGCTATATCCCGTATTGTCGTTCTCTGCGCCCATGTGCTCGGCTTTGTCCTGGTAGAATAAAGCGGCTGTCAGTTGAGTTTTTTAGCCTCTCGCCCATGCGACAACAGCGTCTCTATGTAGGCTCGATAGGGGTACGTGTTGGTCGAGTCACTTATGAGTTTGTCGCTGAGAAATATATCCACCTGTTGAAACATCGAGTGCAGCCAGAGATTCGTGGGGCCCACCGTTGCTTGGTCGACGATTATGGTGCCATCTCCACTGACGATCTTGGCTTTCACATACAAGTAGGTATGAGCTAAATCCACATAGGTCGTATCCGCATTACTGATGGTGAACTCGATGGGTCCTGTTGCGTTGATGCTGGACAGCGGGAGATGCTCCACCCATAATCCTTGTTCGGCACTGGTCTGTGTGGGCGGCACGGTCCACAAATCAAATTCACTGTCGGTGGAGGGGCAGGACTCGGCGTGGATCAAGGACATGTTTTAAGAAAAGATATCCCGGGTCTTCTTCGATGTGCGTCGTCGCTGGGTCGGTCGTCGACTGGTGCGTGGTCTCGGTGGGGCAGCTCTTTTATTCCCTACGGTGCGTCGTGCTTTGGCCATCAAGACGCCTCCCGCTTCTTTGGCCCGCCGTTTCAAGGCTTCTTTGGGTGCCGTACCCCCCAAGACATCACCGGCCACTTCCAGTCCACTGCGTACCGCTTGTTTGCCGATTGCTTTCACCCCACGCGTCACCAAGGGCAGGAACGTTTTGACGATGCTCCCGAGTATGTTCCCCAATCCATGTCCACGTTGCATGCGTGCACCACTAAACACCGGAAAGCCACCCCCGGCCTGTTGGGCATAATAGTCCATATAGCTGCGTGCATCGCACTCGTAAGGCACCTTCATTATACAAAGTGGGGAGAACGTGCTTGTCGAAAATGAAGTGTCACCACCACTTTCCCGCGTTCGAATGCCACCGGTCGTCCCGTGTCATCTCTTATATCCACCGTGATCGTGTTGATGTGGGTTTGTCGTACAGGCAGGAAGAGCATGTGGGTGAAACTGTGGGTGACTTGATCTCCATACAACTTTTTAATGGGCACCACCCGTAACAGAGGTGTGTTGATATCGCCCACGATGTGGTTGTCCACCACGTTCGAGTAGACGTAGAGTCCGTACATACCCGACTTCATATCCATCGGGATCTCGCCATGGTGTTCGGTGGGACCAGCGAACGTCTGTAGATCGAAACCCAGCATTTGCTGTAGGATAGGACTCAGTACGACACTCGCGTTGGCGGTGACGATAAGCTCTGCCTTGTCGTTGTGTGCGTTGTAATCGAAGTTCACGTGATTCTTGAAGGGATAGGCTTTGATGGGTCTTGAAGTATTTGTGACCTCCCGTAGAGCCTTATAATGCAACAGTCTTGACAGCCCACCCATGAATTCCTTGGGAGTATCGTATTGGCCTTCAGGGAGAGTGAGTCGGGTGTCTTTTCCTTCGTAGGTCACCTCGTACCACACTTCATTGGTTCGCACGTTGTACCACGAGTAAGGGTACTGAATATCCACCAGTCCACATTCCCACCGGCCAGGTAAATGCAACGGTTGTGGTAATTGAGTCACATACTTGGCCACGGTATTGTCAGGAAACACATCCAGCGAACTGTTACTGGGTAGGGTGAGGTAAAACATGACGACTGAGCTGCCCTGCTGCTGCTGTTGGTTTTAATAGGTGTTCCAAGCCTTGGGCGGTTGTGTCCGACGTCGTGTTCGTCGCGGTGACTTGCTACGTGTCACGGCTCTGGAGATGTGGGGTGTCTTGATCAAGGGTGGTTTTTTAAAGGCACGAAAATAAGGTGCCCGTTGTGGTGGTGGAGTTTTGGGGGGTGACTCCGGTTCCCAGTCGGATTCCCAAGGTTGTGGAATCTGTCGTGGTGCACGACTCGGCGATTGCTGGGTTTGCTGCATAAAGGCCCAGCGGTGGGGGTTCCCCACCAATTCCTGTGGTACATGCATGTCTTTCAAGCCTTGAGCGAAGACCTCCCATCCTCGAGGATCGGTGTGCGATCTGCGTTGACGCATCAGATCATTCACTAAATCCGTCATGTGGGTGCCGGGGACCACCTGATTCTGTACCAGGAGTTCGTCTTTATCATTCCAAGTCATGTTAGGATTCTGTTTCATCCGTTGTAATACCAGGCCAGTTTGTTTCTTGAACGATGCAGGTACACTCTTCAGCACTTCGTCTTCCACCCACTGTGGGGCTGTGGGGGCTACCTCACCCGGCTGTTGGAACGGTGCTGAGGTCGGCGGTCTGTCACGTGGTGGTGGTGGTGGTGGTGGTGCTGGAGTAGAGAGGGTTTTGTATTGGTCCATGAACATCATGTACCGTTGAAGCGTCTCATTGTACCGTTGTACTTTCTCACTGTCGCTTAACCCCGGTCTCTGTAAGATCTGTTGCATCTCTCCATCGAGGCTGTTTATGGTCTTCACCGTAGGTGGCACAGGGTAGGGTGATTGGAGGTTTTGAAGCAACCGAGGTTCGACGAGGACCATTTTTTTCGTGTGGTTCATTGTCGGCCGAAGAGTCCACCCAATACTGGTCCCAACACGGAAGCGGCCAACGGTGCTAAGATGGCCCCGAGAAAGGCGCCTTTCTGTAACACCTTTTTCTTTTGTGTTTGTGGGACCCGCTTATGGACTAGGGTTCGGAGACCTGTCTTATGCTTGCCCAACTTGGTCTTCTGAGCCGGAGTCAGTGGTACGTTGCCTTTTAACAGGTTGTACCCGATCTCGCACAGACAGCGTACAAGGTCAGGGTCCGCACCGCGTACAATGGTTCGGACCAACTCGGGTGGGGCCGTCTTCAATACACGGAGCGTGGGAGCGTGCTTCCATACTCGCGCAGACATCCTGTACAACTAATGCCAGAACCCACAACTCTACCCTTTTTATCCACCTCAGAGACAAAAAATCAACCCTGCTGTGGTATTCATTCTTTTTATTATCTCCATCATCAAAACACACAGACCCCAGCTGGGGGAGCCATTGTGGATGTGTTTACATTATTTTTGCATGTACACGTGGTGGG